>JASAND010004512.1:0-12769 GCA_030248195.1 Trissonchulus latispiculum
TTGTACTTCGTTCAGTTACGTATTGCTACGGGACCTTCAGAAAATTCAAAAAATGGCCTAAGAACGCAAAATTTTCTGTATTTTAACGCTTTTTTGTCGAACAATGCTTGTTTTTATCGTTTCAGGCGTTTTTACACCGTTTTAAACCAATTTTAAGCCAAAATTTGAAAAACTTTCAGAAAATATATAACCATTTTTTATCAAACTTTAGCTAACTTTTTGGCCCCAAAAAGTGCTGGGGGGGGGTTCGGGGGGGTAACCAAAAGTGGGGGGAGAGAGATAGTCCAAAAATCTGGGGGGGGGGTAAAGTTGGTCGAAACCACCCCCCCCCCCCCCCTGGGGACACTATGGTTGGGAGGGTCTCACAGGGGGTATAGTAGCCTGGTACACCTATGGTTGGGGGGGTACCCCCATCACATTTCGGAGGTCGGCCAAGATTTACCCCCCCCCCATACCCAAAGTTCCAGGAAAACTATGCCCAAGGTGCATAGAGATTGCCAAATTTTTAGAAGTTTTGGTCACAATTTTAAAAATTTTTACGGCGTCCCTGCAATTTTTCGGTCAAAAATCGTGTATTTTGGGCGTCCCCCACATATTTTTGCCCAAAATAAACCCAGTGGTACACCTATGACACAAATGCCTGTTTTGGGTTATCTAATTTTTTATTGGGGGGGGGTCGGGTTTTTCATTTGGGAGGGGGCGCCTCTCTTCCCTGACGCAGCTATGGTTTAGGTGGTTTGTCCCCAGGCAAATTCCTAAAAATGTCCTGTTTACTACCGCTGTACTGCTGTAGATATATATAATCTTGGTAATTGTTAGGAGAGGGGTGGAGGGGCCAACTCCTCAAGGCATATGCCCTACACAGTCTCCTGTTACCTTCCCAGATTTGTGGTTCCCATTTGCCGACCAATTAAGGCTGGATAGCTTGGTTGGCTAATATATATAGGAGGGGAGGGGAGGGGAGGGTCGCGCCGAATACGCAAAAATGACAGAAAGTGGGTTTTCTGCCATAAGTTATGCCACACTGTGTCACAATTAGCCTTTCAGCTTTTCGTCCCAATTATCAGTGCTTGCATTGTCCATTTATATCCCTTATGAATGCAAAAAATAAAATTTGTAAATGCCCGTGTATATATATATTTCAGGATATATAGATTATGCAATGTCGAAATTCGCTCTTGCTAGTCAGCTTTATCGCCCATGTAGAAAAACGACATCAACTGTAATGCTTTCACGTAGTCAACGGATCATGTTAGAAATGGGTCTAATTCATCAGTCTGCGAAGGGTTGGTTATTATATTTTATCATATATATCATATCAAGGTTATAAAAAATCGAATTTTTGCTGCCTTTTTTGCAAATGAAGTCTGATCGAAATGGTTATGACCCCCTCTATGTGGTCCCACTTATATGCCAATATCGCTTGTATCATAGGGGTCGCGGCAGCGACCCCTATAATATGTGTGAAAAGTGGCGGGAGACAGCGTAACATAAGCTGCGCAGAAGCTGCGCAAAATCCTGCGCAGATCCTGCGCAGATTTCATGCGCAAATTGTAGAGCACGTCGAGTTTAGTATGTCTGTGAAGTTTCAGCCCCGTATCACTTACCGTTAAAAAGTTGCGCCCCGGACCGGTTATGGCGGCGATGTTTTTTTTCCGGTTTCTCCTATTTGATGGTTGTATTGTACATAATGTTCGCCGCTTTCACGTGATCTGCAGCGGTGGGCCAACCTAAAGGTCTATGGGGTCTAGTAGTACCCTCTAAAGAATTTAAGAATCACAACTTTTTTTGCGTCGCAGCTGCGCCGCAGTGGCGCCGCAAAGTCGGCTCATAGCGAAAAGTGACCATTTTTGTGGTCGTCGCTCAGGTCGAACGTTACGAGCTGGAGCTGATTTCTTTTTATATTCAGAAATTACATATATTGAACTAACTAACGGTCCAGGTTGCGTTTCTCTATCACTTCCCTAGCGACCACAGTGGCCCGTCAAAGATGGCGAAAATTCGAAAAAATGAAAAATCGAAATTTCTCGCTATCTATTTAACTTTGAAAGCTCAAATCTTCCATACAATGGTTTTCTGGCACGGAGAATCGATTCCCGCAGTCAGTTTTACCGTCAGACCCACCCACCTTGCTGGGCTGGTTCCACTTTGCCGTCGGGAGGGTCAAGTCGGAAACCGCTTCCTGGAGGTCCATAGTAGGCTCTACCTGGCCTCTCAAAACTTTGTCTATAAGGGTTTTCTGGTGTGCCCAGCTCATTCCCGGTATTCGTTTTGCCGTCCGACGTACCTATTTTGCTGGGCTGGTTCTACTTTGCCGTTTGAAGGGTCAGTCGGGTGGGAGGGTCAAATGGTCGAAAATAAAGTTTCTCAAAAGTGTTCAAATTTGGTATCAAATGAAAGCCCTAAGTGAGCTGAGCAACTTTTGCAGGCCTCCTACTCTTCCTATTTTTCCTATTTTTTCCTATTTTTCTTTGAAATTCCTATTTTTTCCTATTTTTGATGAAAATTCCTATTTTTTCCTATTTTTTCCTATTTTTATCCAGTTTTGGATTATTTCAGTATTAATGTCTGAGGTAATGTTTAGATTTTTTTCGGAGATTTTTTCGTAAAAATGACTATTTTTAGCTTAAATCCTGACATTTTTTGAGAACTTTTTGTCTTTCTACGTGTAAAATACGCCAAAAAATACCAATTTTTACCTAATTTTTGCAAAAAATCTCCCCCCCCCCCGCCCCCCCCCCCCGAAAACAATCCTAAAAAATACCCTGTTTTACATAATTTGTTACGGTTGGGGCTTGTGGCTATTACCGTGCAAAAATACTTCGGCTGCTGCTTGTTAGCCGTCTAGTTGGGTTTTTGTGAATTTCCGGGCTGATCTTTTTGTGAACGTTGCTATACCGTTGTTCTGCTTTTTGTTGTATCTCAGTTTGGAAGGTACTAAAAACTAAATTAATACTACTGTAACATCAGTATTGATTCGCCCAATAGGCTTCATTTAACTTCCTATATTTTCCTATTTTTGTCTTCGAAAATTCCTATTTTTTCCTATTTTTTGCAAGAAAAAATTTCTATTTTTTCCTGTTTTGTCAAAATTGCAGTAGGAGGCCAGCTTTTGTCATAGAACTGCGTACCCTTAGTGGCTGTAGAGTGCTGTGGTGGGGTGGGGTGGGGGGACTTAGGCGATTTTGGGTCAAAAATAAAATTTTTCAAAAGTGGTAAAATTTGATATCAAATGAAAGCCCTAAGTGAGCTGAGCAACTTTTGTCATAGAACTGCGTACCCAAAGTGGCTGTAGAGTGCTGTGGTGGGGTGGGGTGGGGACTTCGGCGATTTTGGGTCAAAAATATAATTTTTCAAAAGTGGTAAAATTTGGTATCAAATGAAAGCCCTAAGTGAGCTGAGCAATTTTGCCATAGAACTGCACACCCAAAGTGGCTGTAGAGTGCTGTGGTGGGGTGGGGTGGGACTTAGGCGATTTTGGGTCAAAAATAAAATTTTCCAAAAGTGGTAAAAGTTGGTATCAAATGAAAGCCCTAAGTGAGCTGAGCAACTTTTGCGGTGTCGGAGTTGAATTTAAAGGATAGACATAGGCCCAACACACATATTATCCCCTTTTGTGCGGAGCATTTTTGTTACTTGTATATATGTTACGTACAAAACCCGAAATCGTACAAAACTAGTATTGTATGGGTCATTTTGTACAAAACTAGTTTCGTATGGCCTCCCTCGTACAATTCTAGTTTTGTATGGCCTCACTCGTACAATTCTAGTTTTGTATGGCTGTGACCGTACAATTCTAGATTTGGACGTACAAAACTGTTACAATAGGATTTGGCAGCCATTTATTCATTACTATTCACGTTTATACATAATTTCAAGCATTGAAGCTTTAAGAATTAATTCCCAATATATAAATTATTCCGTGATTGTCTTAGTAAACCTTAAAGACTTAGAAAGAAGTTGGAATGTTTGCATTGGAACAGATTTCTGAGCGAGTTTCAGTTAAAATTTTAAGTTTTCGATTGGCGACAATAAAATAATAGACTTGCTTTTATCAACGTTTGCAAATTAAACGACTAACAAAAATATTCATGCAAGTTTTGATTTCTAAGTTTTCCTTTGTGCAATCCTAGTTTATGGGCAAAATCAAAATTAAGTGAGATCTTACATGAAGAAATTTTCTGAGGAGTTTAGCTTTAGTTAGAATTTGGTATTTTGAAATATTAATAGTGGAATTCAAAAGCAGACTAAATTTAGAAAATATGCCTTCTAGAAAATGTCATAAACCGACAGTGCGTCCCGCTATCAGTTTTTGCAAGATTTTACTAGAGAATAATAACTAATATTTTAGCTTCTAAATTTAGTCTGCATTTGAATTCCACGATTAATATTTCAAAATACCAAATTCTAACCAAAGCTAAACTAGTCAGAAAATTTCTTCATGTAAGATCTCACTTAATTTTGATTTTGCTCATAAACTAGGATAGCACAAAGGAAAACTTAGAAATCAAGACTTGTATGAATATTTTTGTTAGTCGTTTAATTTGCTAAAAGTATATAAGTCTATTATTTTATTGTCGCCAATCGAAAACTTAAAATTTTAACTGAAACTCGCTCAGAAATCTGTTCCAATGCAAACATTCCAAATTCTTTCAAAGTCTTTAAGGTTTACTACAGATATATAATCACGGAATTATTTATATAATTATTGGGAATTAATTCTTAAAGCTTCAATGCTTGAAATTATGTATAAACTTGAATAGTAATGAATAAATGGTTGCCAAACCTATTGAAACAGTTTTGTACGTCCAAAACTAGAATTGTACGGTCACGGCCATACAAAACTAGAATTGTACGAGTGAGGCCATACAAAACTAGAATTGTACGAGGGAGGCCATACGAAACTAGTTTTGTACAAAATGACCCATACAATACCAGTTTTGTACGATTTCGGGTTTTGTACGTAACATATATATACCGAAACCGAGGAGAGTAATAAAAATTAACAAATTTTTGAGTTAGTAAAAAATCACCCACTTATCTAATCTCAGTATGTGTGCATAACAGGGTATTTTTAGGTTTTTTCGGGGGGGGGTCTAAGGGGGGGAAGATTTTTTGCAAAAATGAGCCAAAAAATGGTATTTGTTGGTGTATATTGCATGGTGAGCCGCAGAAAGTTCTCAAAAATGCCAGGATAGCTAAAAATAGATATATTTACCAAAAAATCTCCGCCGAAACCGGGAAATTTTTTAAAATATATATAGCATAGTCGTTAGAGTTAACATCGTAAAAGTCAAATTATATAACCATGGGGGAAACCCACGTTCTCGGATTTTGGCTGAAACTTTTATTAGGGCTAGCTGAGAACTTTATATATATGTCATCGTATTTGGCGTATATATATATATATATATATATATATATATATATATATATATATATATATATATATATAAGCATAACGCGAGCACCGCTATCCGAGTACCAGGGTCTCGGATGACTGGCTGGGTGTGCATTTGGTTCTCGCTTAGCTGGGTACACATGCATGTCCCAGGGTATTTTTTAGGGATTTTTCGGGGGGGGCTTCCTGATTCAGCCCCGCCCCCCCCCAGTAAAAAATACCCTGTATTAAAATATATTAAAACAACAGCAGGGGGTTGGGGGGGCACAGCCCCCCAGAAGCTGAATGAATTTTTCAAATTTTGATATTTTTGCACATGTTTTGAGTCATAGTTTCGATTTTCTGCAGTTGCACTTTTTTATAAAATATAGTCAGAGGGGGGAAAACATGACGGAAAAGAAGGGGAAAAACATGGTCGCCTACTCCCCAACCATAGCAGATGCAGCTGCCTAGTATAGCCCATTAAAAAGAGCAAGTCTAGAAGTATACCCTACAGTACCAGATTGGTTTCTAAGTTTGATTCTGTAAGTACAGTACTTGACCAAAGTTGACCTCCCAAAATTGGCCAAAATGCTAAGGATTTTCGAAAGTTTGCAAGTCTATATCTAACCAACTATCAGACTTTGGCTACTATAAATGGGCTTGCAGGCATAATTTGACTTGGTCTATCACATGGCAATAGTGGTTTTCCCCTGCGTACACCCAGTAAAAAAATATGACCATGTTTTTCCCCTTACATTGGGTCCACTAGAGCGGGGAAAACATGGTGACCAAATTTTAAAATTTTTGCGTATGCTTCAGGAAGGCGTAACTAATGCTTCTGTAGGAAAGAGAATGCTTTAAAACCACTAAAAACCTCAAAATATGCCAACTTTGAGCATTTTTGAAGCTTCTAGCTCGAACATTTGATTTGCAGCATCAACATGCCAGGTTTCATAAGTTTCTATGGTAAAAATGAAAATTTTGAAAAAACTTAAAAAATGATGGAATATTGCAATTTTTAACACAACTAACTTGTTCCTAGTGATATTCTGCATATTATGGCCAGTTCCCAGCAGGTTTCATGCCCAAACAGATTAGGTACGGCGGATTTAGCATTTTGACCAAAAAATCTGGTTTTAAGCTTGCTGTGAGGTTAGAATGGTGCCTAAGTAGTTTTGCACGCTAAAACAGCTGAAACAATGCTTTTAAGCCATTCTAAATGGTTGGTTGGTAGAAATCCGTGCCATGTTTTTTTCCCCGCACCATGTTTTTTCCCCGATTTGCGGGTAAAAAAACATGGACAAATCCTGTTACTGCCAAAGCTGAGTGAGGTATAAGAGAAGTTTGAATATACGATTGGATAGGTATTTGTCCACGGTACATAACGGTATACTCAAACCGATCCAAGTCCAAGCGAAGAAAAAGTTGGAGGCTTGCTTCCATATTCATGTTTTTCTCCCCCCCCCCACTTTGACTAATTTTGCAACATTTAGAGGAGACATATTTAGGAATAGACAATAAGTGAAGTGAAGTGAAGTTAATCAAATTACAATTTAGTAGTGACACAGGAACCCCAGCGGGGGGTCTGGGGGCGGCAGCCCCCCAGAAAAAGGTTTTTTAAATTACTATGTATTTTTTAAAATTAGCAATAAAACCGTAATCATAGGGGTCGCGGCAGCGACCCCTATAATATGTGTGAAAAGTGGCTGGAGACAGTGTAAAATAAGCTGCGCAGAAGCTGCGCAAAATCCTGCGCAGATACTGCGCAGATTTCATGCGCAAATTGTAGAGCACATCGAGTTTAGTATGTCTGTGAAGTTTCAGCCCCGTATCACTTACCGTTAAAAAGTTGCGCCCCGGACCGGTTATGGCGGCGATGTTTTTTTCCGGTTTCTCCTATTTGATGGTTGTATTGTACATCATGTTCGCCGCTTTCACGTGATCTGGAGCGGTGGGCCAACATAAAGGGCTATGGGGTCTAGTAGTACCCTCTAAAGAATTTAAGAATCACAACTTTTTTTGCGCCGCAGCTGCGCCACAGCGCCGCAGTGGCGCCGCAAAGTCGGCTCATAGCGAAAAGTGACCATTTTTGTGGTCGTCGCTCAGGTCGAACGTTACGAGCTGGAGCTGATTTCTTTTTATATTCAGAAATTACATATATTGAACTAACTAACGGTCCAGGTTGCGTTTCTCTATCACTTCCCTAGCGACCACGGTGGCCCGTCAAAATTGGCGAAAATTCGAAAAATGAAAAATCGAAATTTCTCGCTATCTATTCAACTTTGAAAGCTCAAATCTTCCATACAATGGTTTTCTGGCACGGAGAATCGATTCCCGCAGTCAGTTTTACCGTCAGACCCACCCATCTTGCTGGGCTGGTTCTACTTTGCCGTCTGGAGGGTCAAGTCGGAAACCGCTTCCAGGAGGTCCATAGTAGGCTCTACCTGGCCTCTCAAAACTTTGTCTATAGGGGTTTTCTGGTGTGCCCAGCTCATTCCCGGTATTCGTTTTGCCGTCCGACGTACCTATTTTGCTGGGCTGGTTCTACTTTGCCGTTTGAAGGGTCAGTCGGGTGGGAGGGTCAAATGGTCGAAAA
Source organism: Trissonchulus latispiculum (assembly GCA_030248195.1). Taxonomy (NCBI): domain Eukaryota; kingdom Metazoa; phylum Nematoda; class Enoplea; order Enoplida; family Ironidae; genus Trissonchulus; species Trissonchulus latispiculum. The sequence continues at coordinate 7,980 of JASAND010004512.1, forward strand.
TAAAGTTCTCAAAAGTGGTCATATTTGGTATCAAATGAAAGCCCTAAGTGAGCTGAGCAACTTTTGTCATAGAACTGCATAGCCAAAGTACCTGTAGAGTGCTGTGGTGGGGTGGGGTGGGGACTTGGCGATTTTGGGTCAAAAAGAAAATTTTTCAAAAGTGATCAAATTTGGTATCAAATGAAAGCCCTAAGTGAGCTGAGCAACTTTTGTGGTGTCGGATTTATGCCTTTCTCAACCGGAATTTAAAGGATAGACATATGCCCGCCCCAACACACATATTATCCCCTTTTGTGCGGAGCATTTTGTTACTTGTATAAATGTTCACTTCTTTTACCTCTGTGGTCCAATTTTTCAGTGGGCAAACTGCTGGGCAAATTTAAATTTGAGTGGGCAAACTTTTTTGCCAATTTTGCCGGGCAAGTTGAAGAAAATTTTAAATTTTTGATTATATAAATTTGCTCTTAAAACTTTGAATTCTTTGCCTGGAGCAATATAATAGTAAAGTTAATTGTTGGTTAGACAAATAGAATTTACGAATAGAACAAATAGAGTCTTAGAACAGATAAGATTTTAGTTAACTACAGTACAGCTCATTTCAAAGTGAGTTTGAAGCGATGTCGCAAAAGCAAATTACGCGACATTTTTCGCGAAATGTCGCTAATCTTTGGCGACATTTCGCTAAGATTTAGGGACATTTCGCGAATTTTTAAGCGAAATGTCGCCAATTTCGCGACATTTCGCCAGATTTAGGACTTCGCTTCAAACGCACTTTGAAATGAGCTGTACTGTATATATGTCAAATCAAAATAGAAACAAAAATGCATGTATTATATATTTATACATGTGCTTAGAAGCAACTGCAGGCGGAAGGATCAATGTAGAAGCGAAGAGGGGGGTCTGGGGGGCGGAGCCCCTCAGAAGAAGCCAGAGCCTAAACTACGTTGAATTGTCTCAAGAAATTAATTTAGAGCACTCTGGAAATTCTTGCTACCGAATTTTTCGGCTGCGTATTTTGGTGCGTATTTTTGTTTTTGACTGCGTATTTTTAAGCTCAACTGCGTAAATACGCAGTATTTTACGCAAAAAAGCCGTGTTTTGCCCCAAAAAAACCGTGGCTCTACTGAATTGCAACCAGATGCAAATTATACTGCCAATGAAGGAAACTTATACGGCACAATTTCCAGTGCTCTTCTGCAGTTATATGTAAAATTTCAGACGATTGCAACTTATCTGTGGCTAGTTATAGGCCGTGCTGTACTTTAGCAGTACCCTGCTGCAGCGCAACCAGATGCAAATTATACTACCATTGAAGGAAACTTATACGGCACGATTTCTAATGCTCTTCAGCAGTTATATGTAAAATTTCAGACAATTGTAACTTATCTGTGGCTAGTTATAGGCCGTGCTGTACTTTAGCAGCACCCTGCTGCAGCGCAACCAGATGCAAATTGAAGGAAACTTATGCGCCACGATTTCTAATGCTCTTCAGCAGTTATATGCAAAATTTCAGACGATTGCAACTTATCTATAGTTAGTTATAGGGCCATGCTGTACTTCAGCAGCACTCTACTGCAGCGCAACCCAGATGCAAACTATATTGTCAATGTAAATACATTAATTTGCCATGTCCAAGCTATCTACACACCTAATTTAATATATTTAACCGTTTACAGTAAGTCTACAGCCAGCGTTCTATAGTTCCTGTATAACAGTGCAGCACGATAGCAGCACCGCAACGCGCTGCGACTGTGCGCATCGTGTTCAGCGACCCCGATAACCCGTATATGCGTCCCACTCTATGGCCCAAAACAGCATATTTAGGCCTATTTTGACTATTTTCGTTGAAGTTGGGACTTAGAAATTTTTCGAAATGGCCATTTGGACGGACTAACTTGGACCAGCCGCCAGAACGGTCCAGGACCTAAATAAAAAACCGACACGAGAATTATGACACGCTACCCATCCCAAAGTTTCTTATGCAGCAAGCCGCGTCTCTCTAGCTTGTTCCCTGAGCAGAGCGGTGTAGCCGTGACACAAAATGACCTTTTTTGGCCAAAAACGCAGTTAGCCACTTTTGGCCGGCCGCACAGGTGGCATGCCGGGCCGGGCAGCGAAAAAATATAACGCGGGGCACATGGGACCATATCGGCATTCAGAAAATATAAATCTTTGGCTGAAAACGTCCACTTCTTTCAAACACCTCTGCTTTCAAACACCGTTTATCCAAGCGTGACTTAAACCGATAAAAACAAACGGACCTAACTTGTCCGGAAGCGAAAATTTTCGAAGTTGTTGTTGAACTTCTTTGCAACGTGTTGTACTCGTCGTGTAGATTCCAACGATACCAAACTTGCCGAGTTTCGTTCAGTATATATTGTGCTGGCACGGTGCTGAAACGAGTCTCAAAGGGCCGCGCAGCGCCTTTTACGCCCATAGGGGGTTCCTCTCGCGCCCCCCCTATGATTTGCTTGTTTTCTTTCAGTATTAAGATGGAACGCTGCTCATACGTGCCTCGAAGGTCTGTAAATGGTCTAAACAGCGCATGACTTTTACACCAGTGGCGCTTTCTTTTACATCATAATATACATCATTGTGTTTTAGGACTTTATGATCTGTTACCAGTTTGTGTCAATGCGCTTCACCGACTTAGTCAGCTTATTCAAGATCACATGAACCAGATTGGTGCCCATCAGCTAATTTTGCCAAGTCTTATTTCTGCTGACTTATGGAAGCAGAGTGGACGTTGGTCACCCGAAGTTCCGGAATTGTTCACTCTACAGGCAGGTATATATAAGTTATCGTTGTTGTTGTTGAATGCCGGGCTCTTTAACTCATCGGCCATATGAGGAGATCCGTACCCACCAGTCCAGCACACGTCTTTGCATTCGTCAGACCAAGTATCCGAGACAGGATAGTAGGGTTGGTTTTTTGTCCGGAAAAAATATTGCCGGAAAAACCTTTTTTCCCGTTTTTTCCCATTTTTTTCCTTTTTTTCCGATCACCCCAAACTTTGCCAATGTGCTAAAAGTTGCGTTATTTCACTACTGCTGCTGCTGCTGCTGTACCGGCAGGGGCCTGTAGTGGATGCCAGGTAGAGTGTGCAGGTGAGCGGCACCGGTTTGTGTTGGTTAGTTTGGGATTACTGGGGCCGGTCCTATCAATGTTCTTAACCCGGGTTAACTCACTAACCTGGGTTTAAAATGGGTTATTAACCTAAACCCCATCCTATCAAAACTTGAGTTAACCCGGGTTTGCTTAACCCGGGTTTCACATCGGGGTTAACAGGTTATTTTGGGGTTAGCGCTAACCCCAATCCTATCATTAAACCCGGGTTTAGAAATCGGGGTTAAAATGGGGTTAAACATGCCTAAACTTAACCCTCCTCACCTAGGTGGGTTAAGTCCTTAACCCGGGTTTGCATTTTGGGGTTAGTTCAATTGTGTTGATTTCTTCTTATATTTGAGTTTTGTTTTCTTCATTTTTAGGCGTTTTTTTCTATCAACGCTTCTTTGTTTTCCCAAATCATTTGTTGAATTATCATATAATTTTTACAGCTCATTTCTTAAATGAAGCGTTTTCTGACTGAAATAGAGCTTATAAATTTTCATAAAAATCGTGAAACGTTTTTCTTTGAAACATCAATAACTGAAACGAAACAGAATACAATAACAAATATTAGTATTTAAAAAGACAATCTGTAGCTGCAGAAAAATTGTGGATGTTACTTCCTGAAGACGTTTATGTAGGATCCTGCTTCCCATAAAAATGCGATCGAAATTAAATTTTGTATTTTACATTTTAAATTAATTATATTTTACATTACATTTTACATTTTAAATTGTATTTTTCAAATCAGAAATGAAATTCTAAAAAAGCTAAGCTAGTTATTAAAGGGCACTAAGCATACACTTTAATTACTGATGGGCCATATGGCCCTAGTGGCTATAGCAAGCTTAACAAAAAAGATCACCTGATTTTTTAACAAAAAAAGATCACCCCGCCCTGACTCCTAGACAGGTCGTATCGACCCAATTTTTTCCACGATGATAGCCACACATCTCGACATTACAGCCTGCGAGTTTGAACCCTTAGGTTCTTTGCATGCGTTCAGGGTAGACCTCCAAGTGAGGGTATCCAAAAGTGACCTCAAAAACGTTCAGGACCGAACTTCGAGTTTCGTCTACTATATACTAAGGGAAGTCCCTAGGCCGCAACTCATATGGAACATACAACATGTCCTGACTGTGCGCTATCGATACATATATAGAAAAAGAAAAGAAAAAGTTGCAGAAGGTAAGTCCGCAAACTTCCCACTGCTAACTTCAACAACAACTCAAAACATAATATAAATGCGTGCAGAAATCTGAGTGTCAGTAAGATAATATAAACAACTTAGGATCCAAAAAACCAAGGAATAACAAGTGAAAGCAAACTGAGAATAAAATTCAAACATACTACCACGTAAACAAAATGAAATAATAGTCGAATGCACACAAAATGCATAACAAAAATAATGCTAAATATTTACATGGGGTATAAAAAGACAGACATAAGTGATGAAGACAATAGACTAAGTTATTAGTGCATGCGACCGTAACCAGACCATATCCACACACTGTGCGGCTCATCAGTGGTTCAGTGTGGAATACAGTTTTAAAAAATAATTTAGAAAAAATAAAGAATAAAGAATTGGCATTGAAAATTGGTTTCGCCGCTGGTCGCCTCAGTCGTGATGTTAAACACAGAAAAACATCTAGATCTCAATTATACAACTATGAATTATACGT
>JASAND010004514.1:0-55841 GCA_030248195.1 Trissonchulus latispiculum
TCATTCCATTACACATGCCATAAACCAAAAGTGGTTCGCTTCAATATGGACAATGATTTACCAGCTCCGCTAACTTCGAAGGGGGTCATGTTAGGATCTCCAAAGTCTATATTGAAGAAAGAAGTTAAGAAGACTTAAAGGATTTAAAATTAAGATGAAATAATTTAATTTCTTGAAGTGTTAGTTACTTTGATCCCATGCTATATATGAGATACAGTATAGATATAGTGAGTTGACAAATCAGTTAGCTCTACAGTTAGTATGAGATTGCATACCTTTTTATAGTCGGCTAAATACCTTTATGGGATGTTTTAAAGTGAGTAAATTTGAAGTTATTGTTGTTAAATATGAAAGTTTTATCTGTTTATGTTTGTGTTCTAAAGTTCGAAGCAGACACAAATTACACTTACGCACTGCTTCTGTTTTTGAGCTTAACACGTTCACGACAATGTGACCCACCGGTGGGTCACAACCTACTTTCCGCTCAGACGCGTGACCCACCGGTGGGTCACAAATGCATATAAATATTATCCATGTTTCACGCTTTTGTCTGTCGCGAAAGCGATAAATTTATGCATTGTTTGTGTGGAATAATGTGCGCTGAAATGTTTGGCAGCTTTCAGATTTGGCTGTGACCCACCGGTGGGTCACATTGTCCTTTCAACAACAATTAGGCTATTCGACTGATATAAACCATCTAAAAGTCAAATCTCAGTGCTGTTTAGTGTCTCACCACTATCTACATGCTTTAGCACCGTTTAGGGAACGTTTCATGAATAGAAACTTGAACATTAGCTTGAATTATTATATAGTGTGAGCCCAGTATTTTACTAATTTTGATGGCTAAGAGCTGAAATTTAAATTTCTACACTAGTACTAATCTAGAATTGCTTAATAATCACAATAAACGACCAATACAGTACTTACGGCGTTTTAGATCCTCAAACACTTTGATTATTCCCGTTTTAGAATGGCACAGATCATTTTTGGACTAACAAAACACCCGTACGACTCTTAAAAACGTTGAAATAAAGGAAACTGACAAGGAAAAGTGTGAAAACTTGATAAACATATCCCGAAAGCATCGAAAAACGCTTAAAAACTGTGACCCACCGGTGGGTCACATTGTCTCTAGATAGTATTTTGTATTTATAAACAATGTGACCCACGGGTGGGTCACACCCCGAAACAGCCAAAATTGTCTGCGCAACGATATTGGGATTCTATTGGAATACTTGAACTCATTTCTCAACTTGTAGTTCTTTCTTAACTGGTTTTGTCTGAGACTATTACGTCCTGAAACCTGCTTTGTCGTGAACGTGTTAAGCACATAAACATAGAGCGAGTGAGTGTACCCCCGTTTGGACCCCGTACCCATATAGGGGCGGAGTGAGAGGAGGTCAATTTGGGGAGGGGGTAAGCCGATAGCGAACATAGCATAGTTTTGGCTCTGACTGCACAGAGTGTGGCGCTTGTCATACTCTCATACATTATGTACTTTTCCTATGACTAAGTTAATGTACCGGGAAGAGTCAAAGCATTTGTGACTTAACTTTCCATTTAATTTAACTTATAGTTTCCATTCTAATACAAAATACCTAATCTTGAACTATATAATACCAACCAACAACGTATTAAAATTGGTATTTATTATTGCAATGTGCAAAACAATAGAGATACAACAACAATAGCATGCAGTTAATGGTGAAACCCGTGTTAGTAGTACCCTTACCACGCTTGTCAGTTACCCTGTGATGATGCGATATGCAAATTAGTTCACTTGCCAAATGTCATGAGTGAAAAATAGTTAAAAATTGGAAACAATACAAAAATTGAAACAGTTTTGAATGTCGAAAAGGTTTATGATATCAATTATGTTTACATGAATTAAAAACTATAAACTGTGAAATTTTAAATTATTAAGATGGACAATGGCTACAAAAGAGAGTTTACCAATTGGAAACCCAATTGGGAAACAATTTTAATCGTCAATCAATCAAACTTTAACTCAACTTAGATCTTTTGAGGTGACAAAAGACAGGTCTAACTTGAAGTTGATATCGAAATCATCTGCTTTCGAGTGTTAGTCTTTCTCATTGACAAAATGTATTCAGAAGCTGATTAGGCCAACTTCATAATGGCAGCTTCGAATAAATTTTGTCAAGGGGGGGTTTAGTAGAGAAAAGCGTTGGCTTAATGTTAACTCAACTGGCGACTAACATTAATCCAGTATGAAATTACCTTAAAATCAGCCTAATCAGTTAAGTTAGTGCAAAATACATATGAGCTATAGAGTGTTTATTTGCTTCTCTGTTTCAGACAGCAGGAAGCCGTCATAATGGCAGAGACGAGAGACATGCAAATGAGGCCGGCGAGAAGGAAGGCGAAAGCGGCGGAGGAGAGACAGAATCCCTGGGAGAGGGGGGCGGCTGCGGCGTAGTGGCGCGGATGGGGCGGGACGTGGGAGAGCTCCCGAGGAAGGGCCTTGGCGTCCTCTTCGATCTCCAGGGCGTCCATGGAGGCGAGGACGTCCAGAATCCCGGCGGGGACGGACGACTCGAGAGCGGCGCTACGACGCTGACGCTGACGACGACGAACGCCGCCCTCCTCAACGAAGACCTCGTCCACAAAGACCTCCTCGGGAGGCGGGGCCGCGGGTCGGGGAGCGGCGGGTGGTGGGAAGCCGGAACCGCCGGCACAGGCGGGCAGAGGGCAGGCCTCGTTGGGTTCCTGAAATAATGCGGAAAGTAAATAGAATCATGGTGAAGAGAACTTGCAAAAATAACAGTAAAGAAGCTTAAGTGTGTCAAAATGTTGATCAAAATATCTACTTTCTTTTGAGCATAAAATTTAATTGTTTTGCACTTAGATAAATGCGAATGAACGTTCTTGCAATCAAATTCAAATTTGCACTGTGATTAAGATATAGCTTGGCGAAGCAAGAGCCAAGGTTTATCTAGATTATATAGCAATGTCATCATAAAGTGCTTTACCTTAATAGTGATGGTGATTTGACACTGGAAGAAGAGTTGAGGTCGGTCGGCGTATTTGAAGACGTGAGTTTCCTGACCGGCCATCAAGTCAGTGAGGTACTCCAGATCTCGGAGGAGGTACTGATCCAAGGCGCAGCCGTTCTCGTCCAACAGATCCACTCGATCGCCCTAGAAAACGAAAAAAAGTGCATGTGGAAAGAAATAAAGGAAATGTTTTGAAATTTAAATCTTAATAAGATTGTATATAATTTTGTATAGTGTTACACTTTGTTTTCGACTGTAGTTGCAATTTCAGTTGTAATTTGTAATTGTAACTGTATTTATGTGTATGTCTACTTACAGCGCCGTCATCCACATAGCAAGAGTGCACGACCATGCAGAAGGTGTCCACGGTTTCCGTGTCACAAGTCCACTTATGGTACACGGCCTGACCCACAATCGCATACCTGCAACAAATAACAAGGTCACATTAAGTAAGATGTAACACATACGGCTACGAGACTATAAAGATGTAACACATACGGCTACAAGACTATAACAACTCCATGTTTGCTCCTGTTTCACATACTAAAAATTGAAAGGATAAATTTCGAAAGGATTGAAAGGATTTCGAATGTGGCTGTGTTGTTGGACACTCGACTGTGTTACTGAAACTCGGAGGTTCGATCCCCGCCCTGGACACTTTTTTCAACCTTTCTCATTTTTGAACACAATAAAAAATGCTTTCTGCACTGTGTGTCTGAGTTGATAGTTGAATCTAAAACAAGAAAAGAAAGATGAAAGACAGGATGTAAAATGCAATATGAGTTTATGATGGTGTTAAGAAGAGTAGCACTGACTGAATGATGGGTCCGTCGGGTCCCCCGTCGAGGATTTCGTATCGGCAGATGGGCATGGGGACGACCTGGGTCTGGAACCCGGTGGTGAGCATGGACACCTCCAGCTCAGTAGAGACGGTCTTGTCTGCCTCCATGTAGAAGCACTGAATCGTGTAGGCACGATCGACCTAGAAACACGAAAACAAGAGAAATACACGTATACACAGGAGTCAGTTTATAGAAGTCTCTTTATGAAAATTATTAACAGGACTCGCTCCGCTCAGATGACTCAATTCAGTAGCAGTGCCCATCTGAAAACTAAAACTAGTACAGTTTAGTTTGCACACTGGATAAGATTAATAATTAAAAAAATGGCTGCTCTGCAAAAAAACTTGAAACCTTATAAACTTGAAAACTTTATATTAACTTTATAAGCATAGACTAAGGTTAACGTGGAGGGTCTGGTGGAGGGGGTCCATCCCTCCCCCATTTTTTACAATCGTACAGCGTATTTCTTTAAGCCCTACAGATCGACAAGGTACAATCTTTAGATTTCTTTTTTCCAATATGGGTGAAAATTTATTCCAATATATCTGTGGTCCAATTGAAAGAAGCATCAATTTTGAGGTAGTGGAAATTGGCCAATCAAAGAGCGTAGTCGCATTTGATTGGATAAATCCTTTTTCTTTCAAAAACGAAGGTATAAATCTCCGTGGGGTGAACATTTGTGAGAAAGGTGAAACTACCGTAATCCTACCTTAAGTTAACGATGTGCTTTGGTCAATTCCGAAGCGACCCTTTTGCTAAAAAAGAGTTCAATAATGAAATTTTTGTTGGTTAATGAAAAGTGATTGCTTAAGAGATCTTGGAAAGTCAGTCATAAACTTTGAATACTCATTCTTCCATTTTAAATTTTTCGTTTTTACATTGTTTATATTAAGGGAAATCGTAGAACTAATTCAGAGTTTAAGCTTATGCAATCTGATTCAACAACCGCTAGAAATTTCAGAAATCTAGCCGTTTTAACTGTTATAATATTTTCTGCATTCAAAACTCTTTGCACTTTAATCGAAGTACGGAACTCGCATCACAATCTTATCTGAGTACAAACTTTATCACACAAGTCTACAAATTTCAAGAAAGCTTCAACTTTTGTACAAAATTTTTTGTACGATTTCTGTACGACTCTTTTTGTACAAATTTTGCAGGAATTTTGCTTCGAACATTTTCGTAACGGTTCGGTTAGTGTAAACATTACAATTAATTTTAAATTCCAATGCCTACATTAATTACTAAAATAAGTTTAGTAAAACATTTAAAATTAATTCGCTAAACCGGTACCTTAGTGATAAACTGTGGATGAAAGGTGATGACGACGGTGGCAGAGACGAAGACTCCGCGGGGCTCCAGGGATCGGGTCCGACGGACGTTGCAGGAGTCGAAGGGGAGGGAGATCCCAGCGACCCGACCCCCGCCCTCGTCCGAGCGACATCCGGGCTCGTCGTAGAGACCCTTCACGAACACGTGACCCTCGAACGGGTTCCGGGTGTTGAAGTTGACCGTGATGGAGGTGGGACCGCACTCGATCTCCGGCTCACCCTCCACACCGTTGTCGATCGGGATGGCCCAACTCAGACCCACACAAACCAACAGGATACACAGGTGCTGTACAAGCATGGCTGCGAATTTTTTGGGCTGAATTAAGGAAAACAAATCAGAAATTAGATTTAGCACCGTGCTGCGAGAATTTATTAATGTGATTTCCACCGTTGCGAAATTCGCTTTATATATGGCGGCCCTTATCAAAATTTCTGGGATTCAAATTCTGGTTTCATTTTTCTACCTAATTTCTTTTCTGTCTTATCAACTTTTTATCGCTCAATTGGCTGGCGAGTAACACAGTTTTCATAAAGCCGGCATACAAAAAAAAGGTTGACATAATCACACTTTGACTTTGAAACTGAGCAAGGTTTTTGTCACACATTTGAGCAATAGTTGTTACGTAAAAATTAAAACCCCCCGCTTTAGTTTAAACTGAGCTCTGTTCCAAATTGTAACCCTAAAAATGGGGAAGGAAAGATAGATATCAAATGTATGTCGGCTTACAGTATTACAGGACTCCTATTAACACAATGTCAAAAACTGCATAAATTATGCAATCGGACAGCAAAAAGTGCAATTCTGCAATTTCAAAACTTTAAATCGACCCAAACAAAGGCTGTCATGATTAATCGCCCAGTTTTTTTCCGACTGAAATTCATTTCTTTAGAAATTTACGTAAGACAAAGACGGCATAAGAAAATTGCCGAAAGATAGGTTGTTTTCTAGTTTTTTTCACAATTGTCAATTGGGTTTTTAATTTTTCAACGCAACAGGGTTACATAATGTCACATTACAACTTTAAGATTAGATTAAACTTGCCCACAGGGGACTAAACGTAAACGTTTTCTGGCGAAAAAATAGGCAACTACCTTTTCTAGGCCAGAAAATAAGGACTGGCCGAATTTCAATCCGACGCAATTTTTCTCACTATTTATAGGGATCAAAAATTAGGAACAGATCACAATTTTCTCCCCTACAAGAAAGGTTAGACTTAAGAGTCGGGTTTTGTCTTAACCACACTTCTACTGCAGCCGCGAACAACTAAAGACAGTCAGCACCATGCTTGTACAGCACCTCTGCATTTTGCTGGTTTGTGCGGGCCTGAGTTGGGCCATCCCAATCGACAACGGAGTGGAGGGTGAGCCGGAGATCGAGTGCGGTCCCACCTCCATCACGGTCAACTTCAACACCCGGAACCCGTTCGAGGGTCACGTGTTCGTGAAGGGTCTCTACGACGAGCCCGGATGTCGCTCGGACGAGGGCGGGGGTCGGGTCGCTGGGATCTCCCTCCCCTTCGACTCCTGCAACGTCCGTCGGACCCGATCCCTGGAGCCCCGCGGAGTCTTCGTCTCTGCCACCGTCGTCATCACCTTTCATCCACAGTTTATCACTAAGGTACGGGGTTTACCGTAAATTAATTTTAAATGTTTTGGTAAACTTATTTCAGTAAACTTATTTTAGTAAGTAATTGCAAACACTGTAAGATTAATAACTTTTGAGCTTACCACGACTGAAAGTTTACAAAAATATTCGTAAAAGGTTCGTATCTACGGTTCTACGAAATTCGTAGCAGTTGTAGAAAAAAATTTGTACGAATTTTTTTGAAAGTTCGGGACTGTGGGATTTTGTTTATAAAAATGATCAAAAATTCAATTTTTACAAAACACATCGTCAAATTATATTAGTTTTCTTTGCATAATGTTAATTAATCAGCAATATTCAGCACGTTGATTTGGTAAGTTGGTCACTTCAGCACATTGTTAACAGTTAACTAAACATGGGATTACGGTAGCTTAATCTCTCCCACCAAGGTTCACCCCACGGATTTTTATGAAATATGATTTAGAAATATGATTTAACCAATGAAATGCGAGTGCACTCTTTGATTGGCTAATTTCTACTCCCTCAAAATTGAGGCTTCTTTCAATTGGAAAACACATACATTGGAGTACATTTGAGCCTAAACTTGTGCAAAAGAAATCTAAGGGTGTTCTGCACTTCTCAGTTAAGAATAGCAACTGCTAATGATCAATGTTTTAGTACTGAATTAATTTGGAGACTTGTCAAGGTCATCAATGCTAAAAAGTATTTTAAAACGTGACCGAACGGCCTAAAATTTGTTGAGGGTATGATTTCGATTTGATAACGTTGAGTTCAAATACAGAAAAACTTTCGTATTTGAAGGAACTTTATTTTTTCTAAAGTATTTATTTCCATTCACCAAAGGAATGCACAAAGAAACCCAGGAAAATCAATTTTCCGAGATGTAACATCTGAAATCAGTTTCTCGAATTGACGTTTCTTCCAAGGCAAATTTAAAGTTGTCTGCTACCTGTCTTAGCAAAAGCCAAATTGATAAACTAATTTCAGATTCATACTCTATGTAATTCTAAGGTATGCACTTACAAGTTTAAAAACGCTACAATAAATTAGAGACAAAAATGTTTCTGGCTTCTCTGTTCTCTGCTCCTAACTAAAACAAATTTTGCATAATCAAAAAATTGCGATATTTGAATTTTGCAGATTCCTACTAATGCTTTAGCTCAATTGGTGGCTTTAAAGTTTTTGGGTAATGCAACAAACAAGAGTGGTAGTTTTGGCAATTACCGTGAATTGACTTTTTCTGTTGTTGAAGACTCTTTTTTATGATTACAAACTTAGAGCAAAGTTGAAATACAAAGGTTTTAAGTTTTTGCTGAGCAGACCATTTTTCCTGCTGCGCCTCAGCGCAGCAGGTCTTTTATGTTTGCTCGGACCAGGCCCTCACACGCAGCTTACTTGATAAAGATGCATTTTTACATAAATGCGTGTGAGCAGTGCTTTAAGATAGGGCCAGTATACTTTGTGTGTGAATTCTTGCTTTCTTTTCAAAGAATCAAAGTTTCTGATTCATGCAGTATTTACGCATATATATTCGTGTATCGTGTCATAATGGCAATTTCAAAACCGGACAACTTATTCGTTATTTGGATTGATGACTCATAGTTGAACTTCGAATCGTTTATCAGCTCACCAGAGAGTTTAGATAAGACAGTTGCAGAAAAGAATTCCTAATATTATCTGTATTGAAACTTAATTCACAATATGAAATCAAATTCGTTAAATATAATTTAACAATTACTTAATAATAATAGGAACAATAATTATCTATTCGTATTCAGACAATATTTTCACGTTTTATATTTTGTAGTAAGCAAGTAAGTTCTCCGTTATAAATAATTTAGCTGCGCAGCAGGTTTACAGTTACGGAAAATGTCCATCCAGCGAAAACTTAATCTTTTGCATAAAATTTTGCTTGTTAATTGGATACTGAATTGAGTCATCTGAGCGGAGCGAGTCCTGTTAATAATTTTCATAAAGAGACTTCTATAAACTGACTCCTGTGTACGTGTATTTCTCTTGTTTTCGTGTTTGTAGGTCGATCGTGCCTATACGATTCAGTGCTTCTACATGGAGGCGGACAAGACGGTGTCGACGGAGCTGGAGGTGTCCATGCTCACCACCGGGTTCCAGACCCAGGTCGTCCCCATGCCCATCTGCCGATACGAGATCCTCGACGGGGGACCCGACGGACCCATCATTCAGTCAGTGCTACTCTTCTTAACACTATCATAAACTCATATTGCGTTTTTCATCTTGTCTTTTGTTTGCTTCTTTTCTTGTTTCAGATTCAACTATGAAACAGACACATACAGTGCTGATAACTCTTTTCTATGTCCCGTTCAAAAATTGAAAGTTTGAAAAGTTGAAATCAGAAATGGCAACGAAAAAGTATCCAGGATCGAACCTCCGAGTTTCTATTCCGCAGTCGAGCATTCAACCACTCGGCCACTTTCGAAACTATTGCTTTAATCCTTTCGATTTCTAATAAGTGAAACAGGGGCATGGAGTTGTTATAGTATCGTATGTTGCATGTAAGTCAATGTGTCCTTGCTATTTGTTGCAGGTATGCGATTGTGGGTCAGGCCGTGTACCACAAGTGGACTTGTGACACGGAAACCGTGGACACCTTCTGCATGGTCGTTCACTCGTGCTATGTGGATGACGGCGCTGTAAGTAGACATACACACAAATCCAATTACAAAGTGCAATTATGACCACAACTAGACACAAGAAATAATAAAGTTGTTCTCGATAAATGCAATTGTAGTTTTGTAGATTTAAATTTCAAAACATTTCCTTGATTTCTTTTCACAGGCACTCTTTTTTCTTCGTTTTCTAGGGCGATCGAGTTGATCTGTTGGACGAGAACGGCTGCGCTCTTGACCAATACCTCCTCCGAGACTTGGAGTACCTCACTGACTTGATGGCCGGTCAGGAAACTCACGTCTTCAAATACGCCGACCGACCTCAACTCTTCTTCCAGTGTCAAATCACCATCACTATTAAGGTAAAGCACTTTCCAGTTGTGCTGCTAAATCCAAAATCTAGATTGATTTCAAACAATATATTGTTTTGTTGGTTATTGATTTATTAAGGTCCAGCAGCTTAATCACGCGATGAATTAGCATTCAGGTTACAAGCTAATCAGAACTGCCATTCGCACCAAAGTAGTTGATTTTTCGATCGACATTTTGATGCCAGCCAGATTCTTGCTTCTTGATTCTGACTGTGCACATTGTATACTTTATTTTCCAATGTGTTTCCTTTTTGTTTTCCATGATTCTATTTGCTTTCCGCATTATTTCAGGAACCCAACGAGGCCTGTCCTCTGCCCGCCTGTGCCGGCGGTTCCGGCTTCCCACCACCCGCCGCTCCCCGACCCGCCGCCCCGCCTCCCGAGGAGGTCTTTGTGGACGAGGTCTTCGTTGAGGAGGGCGGCGTTCGTCGTCGTCAGCGTCAGCGTCGTAGCGCCGCTCTCGAGTCGTCCGTCCCCGCCGGGATTCTGGACGTCCTCGCCTCCATGGACGCCCTGGAGATCGAAGAGGACGCCAAGGCCCTTCCTCGGGAGCTCTCCCACGTCCCGCCCCATCCGCGCCACTACGCCGCAGCCGCCCCCCTCTCCCAGGGATTCTGTCTCTCCTCCGCCGCTTTCGCCTTCCTTCTCGCCGGCCTCATTTGCATATCTCTCGTCTCTGCCATTCTGACGGCCACCTGCTGTCTGAAACAGAGAAGCAAATAAACACTCTATAGCTCATATGTATTTTGCACTAACTTAACTCTTAGGTTGTTTTTAGATAATTTAACATACTCTACTAACAGCATGACTGTTGCAGTTTTCGTTGGTTGTATTGGCTAAAGGAAATTTTCCTGCTAGGTTTTTCAGATAAATTTTTTACGTCTGATGTTGTTTTTTGTAATTTTTCAGACAACGACTAATTCCTCAAATCTGTAGACGATAACTAAAACTCTAAATTGAAATTTTATTATTTTCCAATTTCGGAAATTGTTTCAAAATTTTCATTCCCGCGTTTAGTGATTGCGAATTAGAACACTGAATTTAAATATTTTGTTCTGTAAACACATTTGCTCAGCAAATTTTCTTGTATGCCAATACAATCAACATACAGTTACCTCGTTTACAAAGGGTCTTTCAGTGAGCAAGTTAAAAGGGTTGGTGTAGTTAAATTGCTAAAAAACTATGAATTAAAGTCAAATAAAAGTTAATATATAAGTTAATTAAAGCTCTTAGTTAAATTCTTAAAACTCATTTCAATGAGACTCAACCGATCACCCTTAACCAGCATAATTTGCTGCGCAAAAAGGCCCTTTGAATAAAGTGCATGCTTACAGGCACCAGAAATGTTTCAACTTCCCCTGTGGGGGGACAGAAACATTTCTGCTGTAAATATCTGCTGTGTAGTCATGCACTTTGTTCAGTTTGCACGAATTTGCCCAAATCTGCACGATTTGACTGTACAGTCTATGCATGGGGTCTGTAGTGGTACGGGTTACTAATCTTCTAACATTCGCGGGCGTTGGTGTTAGGTCGAATTTCTCAAAAATTTAAAATCGGAACCTGAATTGAAAATTAAAATTCTAATTATGCTATGTTGTGGAAAAGCTTTCCAGAATTAATTCTTTCTTGAAGACGTCCTAGGCAACAAAAATTTATCACAAAGAAATCAGGGGCAAGTAGGTTTTTACTAACATTCTAACACAGTATACTAACAATTTCACAGGTTTGTAACAGGGATGGTCTTTGGTTTATACTAACTAAATAACAGAGTAACCATTTTTAATGCTATAGCTTTAATATAGTACATTAAAAATGATTATTCATTGCTAACTCTTTCATACTAATATTATGTACATTCTAGTCTCTAGCCAAAATAATGTACTCTAACACATTTTTGGTGATTGTTAGGTTATGCTAAAATGCAGCAACATTTTGCTCATTTTAGCAAACCAGTCATTATTTCATGCATTTTCACAAGTTTCACTTTATTGTTGATCGTAATTGCTGTCATTCACTTGTGCACTATGCGTGTTATGATAGTTAATAAATCTGTTAATTTGTAACTGATTGTTACTTGAAGTTAATTTTAGTGATTAATAATCAAAATTGGCACGTAACCTGACTCGAAGAGGCTAATCTGATATCAAATTCTGAATCCTGATTTATTACATAAACCCGTTAGTTTTAGCTGCTAAACAGAGCAAAGGTTTAATCGGTTTATTAAGTTACTGGTAACCTTAAGTTGAGTAGTTAAATTCCTTGGTAATAATTCGCCTCGAATGATCCCAAGTGATTGCAGTTACAGGTCAACTCTACTCATAAATGTAAATTATAAATTTAAGTCCCCCAACTTATCAATTTAAATTTCTGCTGAAGGAATTTAGAAATACATTGAGAGACATGCACAACTTGCTGTCTTCTTTGTGATAAAGGTGGCAACCCCAAAACCCTGCCACAAATACTGCTCATTGAGCATCAAAACCAACTCACGAACCTTCAGTAGCGCAGTGGTTTCTTATCCCGAAACAAGTGCAGGATCATGTCAAGCCTCGATTCCTTAAGGTGGTGATTCCTTTTGGAGACATCAACTTTGAACCACTATTATTCATTCATTATTTGGAGTTAAGAAGTCATCTTTATATCAAAATGTAGCTTAACATTTTATCTTTTTATTGAGTACAATGAATCTAAGTTTGGCTTTCCAAAATGTTTTTCCTGTATTTTAGAAGAAGTATAATTTTTCAGATTTTTTGCAGGCTGAAGTAAATTTTTTCGCAGGACATCGGTTAGAGCATTCGATACGTCTATGAAATAGCTGGGGACCCTTTTTTAGTTATTGTGATATCGCTCTTCGTTATGGAGAAATAAACTAAAATGTCTGCGCAACCTGGATTTAGCCTACTTTTCACTACTTTGGCAAGCCACTACTTCAGTTAGAAAGCAGCTATCGGGGCAACTAAAAAAGGGTCCCGGGGTATTTTTGTGTAGCACACATCTGCTAAGTGGCAACTCTCTAGCTTGCATACTAAAATTCTGCACAATCGCTGGAAAAAATTTGGTCGTGTTTTTGCAAAAACTACATTTTTTGTGATAGCAGCCTAAGGGATAGCAATTGTACGATGATCATGCCTCCGATAATTGGCCTCTGTGAGACCTTTAAATCGACACCCTTAGTTAAATTTTACGGCTTTCGTAGCTCAAGAAGTAGTGGATTATTTGATTTCTGCAGAAAGGACAAGTTTTTGACGCCAAAATAAGAAAATTGGCTATATCTCACGATAGGGAAAAGCTAGAAAGTTGCTTCCAAAAGCAAAATTGTAGAGTTCTTTCGAATGGATATAGTCATAGCCATGCAGCTGCTGCCAAACTTTCAGGAATTGGCAAAAACCGCCCTGAACGCAAATGTTGAATTTTTGAAGCGCGATTGCGCAGAGGGTGTTAGAACGCTAAAACAACTTATTTTGGAAAGTTTCGTTGAATTTCATCCTGGTTTACGCCGTCAATCAACAATATGTGCCCAAAAGGAATCACCACCTTAAGGAAAGTCATTCTGACACCCAATTTCTGATTGCTACCCCACCGCTGGACTATTTACCGAGACTGTCAAGTGGTGGCTCCCTATTGTCTAGCTACCACAGCACCTCCAATACGGTGGACACAAAGGATGATCTATCTGCACCCTATGCCGGTGTGCCGTGCACACTTGACTGTAGGTATGCCGTAGTGTGTATACTTTAGCACTTCTACCAAGGGCTGGTGGACCAATACGACTCAGGGTTTGCCCAAGACGGGAGGCATCAGGCACCGTGTATCCTTGAAACCAAGGACAGAAAAGGGAAGTGGGAAATTCAGATTTTCACTCTGGGCGAAAGTAAAGATTTGTCCCCAAACCACGAAACCTTCCGCACCCCAGTGAGATGTGTAACCACTACACCACCGAGACATCAGCTGAACTCCCATATCAGGTTTATCAATCTTTCCTACGCCTGCTTCCTTCACAATAATGTACAAAAACGATGAAACCAGGGACATCGGTCAGGGGAATTTTATTAGCCATAAAGTTTTAATGCATGCCAAGCCGTGTCGTCAAGACTGCGTTGTGCACTGATTTTTGAAACGGTCTAGCCAACTAACTCACTCTCTTGGTTTCGAATCACTCGGTACATAGACGGATGGGCTTTGCATTTTCGTCGCAGTTTTGCACAGACTTGTTAGCGGAAACTAGAAAGCTGAGTTATTAGGATCCTATTGTCTGTCTCGTTAGGTCCAAAAGATTTGCTCACCTAATGTAAAATTAGAAAAATGACTGAAGCGGAGCTAATTTCGGTTGGTACTGCTACTTCAAGGCATGCGCTTCTTTTACTTGCTTGGAAAAAAGACTATCTCATGATAACTTAATGCTAGTCTTAATGCATAGCAAGAAGTTTATGTTAACGACCCGGAGCTGGCAAGTCTACAAGGAATTAATCATGTTTTTGGTTAAGTATGATAACGGTCAAGAAATTAGTTATAATAAATAAAGTTGTATCCGATACAGATATCGCGTTCTTATGTTGCATAAGCCGGTTCCGATTTCGCTTTTGCCTTGCTACAAGTTTTCTTTTCCAAATTTCAATGTCAAACTAACACTTACTTTACACACGATGTTTCTGTCAGGGCCAATTACTGGTGTAAAGCTCATTGCTATATCAATAAAATGTAATGCAGAGTGCTGCTACACTGTTGGTAGCACCACTGGTGACTAATTTACAGTCTACTTGTGACACCAGAAAATGAATAATTCTTCGGTCGTGGACCCTACCTTTCGAAAACTGTATTCAACCGGCTGTCTAATAGCAGGCCTGCTGGGTCTGATACCGTATTGCCCCGTACTGTGGTCTTTGGTCATAAAAAAACCAAAGGATCTCTTTGGACTATTCTTCCTTTTGATCCTATACACGATGATTGTTGACATACTGCTTCTCCTGGTCTATATGATCCATGCTGTTCCCTCAGTATACTTTGGCAGCTATGTATACGGTCCCTTGGCTAATGCCTTTTGCGGTTCACTGGACATTTACCTCTGGAATATTCTGCTGTGGATTGCCATACTTATGTTCTGGCATCGGCTCTGTGCCATCTCGTTTCCGCGTTGGTATCGAGCTTTCATGGCAGCTAAATCTTCCAAAGGAATTGCGGGGCTTCACATAGCCATTCCTTTAGCGGGGGGCGTTATCCGCATTGTTGGATATCAGCTTGTCATGGGCTGTATTTCAACGTTTGAGGATGTCAACTATGGCTACTCTGACTGCAGCACAAACTTTGAGCTGACACTGTTGCAACTTTTCAAGCAGTACCCGACAATTCTTATTGCCATAGTTTGTGCCGGATATTTAATGCTGATTGTAAAATTGCGCGCACAGCGTGCAAAAATTGCGAACATGGATAACCAAGTAGGATGTGCAAACTCAAACACAAATTCTGGTACTGCGTCCAGTGATAAAAATGGATATGCCATGGAAGTAAAGCTGTTTCTTCAAACATTCATCATTACTTGCTTGTTGGCGGAAAGTAATCTAATATACCATATCTATCCACAATTCGGCATTATATCGTCAATGATCAACTCTAGTGCTAATCCCTGGATATTTTACTGCTTCAATCCGACTATTAAACGAGCAGTACACAAAATAATAGGCATATGAGTGCTTGTTGGTAATGCTTTAACCTTTCAAGTGATGCCATCTTTAGTTACAATGGCGAATTTATGGTGGATATTATTAATCGGTAATAATGGAGCATCTTCGACTAATTTCATTTCATTCTGTCAGAATTATTCACTGTTCGGAAATGTGCATTTTGGAAAATGCATTGTTTGTTACAAGAATTTTGGTTTGAATTGATGTCATTGATCATTTCAAGGAAGGAAGCGATGAACACGAGACGTCTCATTGTCCTCAAAAAGTTGGCGACTTAGTTTTGCGAAGAACATCAAATTCCCCAGTATATGTTTGCCGAGTCGGGAACAGCGCTAAAAGTATACTTGCGTGAACGAATGGCTCGAATACCAGCTAACGAATACCAAGAGTTTATAATAGCAAGAGTAAGACACTCAGCTCTTCCTAATAGAATAAGCTTGCGAGATGCTCGACACATTAACGCCAAAATCTCGGGGGGGGGGGGCTTCTCAGCGTGTAAACATACAACGCTGACATTTTTCAAAAACGGGCGTTTTCGACAAATTAAATACTATATATAACTTGGGCTAGGAAACTCGTACAGTGATAATTTTTATATCATTATGTTGCGTAAATGAGATCTTTTCAAAGAAATAAACATTATGTAGCTCGGTTCTGGCTATCTCTTACAAATCTGGCAACAGCGTAACGTATTTGAAGAAATGATGAAATTCCTAAAATTTTCGTGGAAAGGATGTTTTCCTGCCGGATTGGTAAAAGATTGCCTCAATCGAACTATATAAATTTTATATCGTTAAAAAGATCTCGTTCTACGCAACATAATGATATAAACATTATTGCTGTACGACTTTCTTAGCTCAAGTTATAGTATTTAATTTGTCGAAAACGCCCGTTTTTGAAAAATGTCAGCGTTGTGTGTTTACATGCTAAGAAGCCCCCCCCCCCCCCGAGATTTTGGCCTTAATGTGTCGAGCATCTCGCAAGCTTATTCTATTAGGAAGAGCTGAGTGTCTTACTTTTGGTATTATAAACTCTTGCGAATACTAATATCAAGTGAAAATATAAATAGAGGATAAATGTACCTCTAGTATATACATCAGATAAATAAGGACAACTTAACATTCAACAAGAGGGCTGGTGGGAGCAAGACTAAATGGATGGCCGGCAGCTATTGCTCGACTTCCAAGACAGGCAGAAGGCTTAATATAACCAAGAGAACCAAGAGTACATAATATATAAGAGTATGACAGCAGGCAAGCTCTCTGTTATCAGCTCTGTTCGCTAACGGCTGACCCCCACAAAGGTGTATGTTCACTTCAAAGAATCTTCTATCTTTACGTATTAAAGCTCGAATACACAACTACTCAGTTGGTGCAATAATGGACGTCTGTTGCGAGCTTTAGCAATATATGAAGCACAGACGACATTTTCAGGGAGAAACCGTAATAGTTAGCAAAGCAAGAGGAAAAAATTCTAACATCCACGGTTATGGCACACTAACCAGTAATGTAATGCTAGTAGAGGTAACCTTTACTACTAAGCACTACGGACGGGTACTGCACGTTAGGAAACGTCTAACCTGAAGGAGACGTTGTTCCAGTCGACCTGTGACGACAACCTCGCCTACCTCTGGAACAACGGTGAACCCTAACTCTAATATTTGACCCAACCAACACAACAAAATTACACTTAAGATGCTGGTTTCCTTTAGGGTATTTTTGACTCCTACGGCTTTAATCCTTTACGCAAAGGGCTAAAACTTACGAAATAACCTATTTCCGTGCTCTTTAACATTTTAGGACCAGTCCAGTATTCTTAGGCCAAAAAATAAGAAAGTTTTGGTTTTTGGCCTTAAGCTCCCAGTAGGTAGACAAGACACGGGATTGGTTGGTATGGCTGGAAAGAGGACTCGAAAATGAACATTTGTGCTCTTACAACCTTTGAGCTATCTCCAATGGTTAAGTCAGTATAAGCAAAAACCTGTTTTTATGGTCAAAACATGGCCATTTTCGAGGAAATCAGTTTTTTCAAAATTACTGCCACATGTTAAGGACAAAATTGGCTTAGTTATACTCAATCGATACATCGACCAAATGCACATTTTATGAATGCCTATTAGCCGGACTTTATTGCTTTCAGCTAGAGATTTGGCCGAAAAACCATTTTGGCAAAACTGCGATTATTTTGTTTCGAACATCGATTTCTCAAAAACTACTCGACGGATTCCGGAGATTTTTGGCAGAATCGAAATTCGCACTTCTGCGAGGGACATTTTTTTTGGTTTGGGCTAAAACATATTGAGTAGCAAGAAAACTCAATGCGAAGTTGCGAAATTTCGTGTTACTGTGCATTTGGCGAATTTTCTCGACCGTTAAGACCTGCTGAGCCAAATCCAGAAAACGTCCCTCGGTCCATATGTCCTCAATATCGTGGCACAAAAAGAGCTTTTGGCCGATTCTGTAGTTTTGAGAAATCGATGTTCAAAAACTTTTGGTTTATATTCATCCTGTTAGATGCCAGCATGTCAGAAAATTTCTGCTATTTTTTGCTAATTTTGCCAGTTCTGTAAGCTCATGTGAATGTACAGATAATAAGCTTTAAAACGATGTATAAAGCTCTTTGCAACTCCCAAAATTGCGAAAGTTATAGCGTATCAAAAAATCACCACAAAAGCACTTGACAAACAGATACCACCACCTTAAGAATAACTCAGACTGCCAAATATATCTAACTACCTACCTAAACAATAAATTCTAACACCCTAAACAGCAGTAGATTGGAGACCAAATTTAATTTTTAAAACCTATCTAAGACAATTTATAAAGGAAGGCATTCTGTCGCGAAGAACGCGAAGATTGATCATCTCTCTTCTAGGCAACAACTTTTACTTCCTTGTTTGAACTTACAATATGCAAATTAACTTTTGTTCCATCTATCATTGTTTACTCGCCTGTTTGATTGTCTGGTTTTTTGTATGTCTAACTTAACGTGTTGTCGTTCTTAGCCGGTTATAGTTCGGCCAATTTTTGTCCTGTATTAAATTAATTTGGATTTCAATTTATTTGTGATTAGGACGCGTCTTTCACAACATGGTGCCGAAACCCGGGAGTAATTAGTAAGTCCTTTTGATTATCTCTGTTTTAGAGATAAAGTTCTGTTGTTCTGTTTCTCTGATCTTTGGCTCTTTTTGTTTGACTGTGTATGTTTCTCTGTCAGATTTCAGCACAGAAACACGCTTGCATAAGCGCTTGAAGGAGCTTTGAGATCTCAGTTTTTGAGATCAACCTGCTGAGCCAAAGTAATTTTTGGAACAGTATCATAGTTTTGTCAATAAGGTAGCCTTTAGCTACAGGAGTAGTATAAAAGGGGGTTCTGGATCTGATTTGGCTGTATGTATTGCAGTCCAAAATATAGACTTCTGAGTTTATTGCAGTTTTTGCAATTAAGAGTTCGGCGACGCAGTTTTTGCAGTACCAGTTTTTTAGTGCAGTTATTGCAGTTTGTGCAGTATCTGACCAACTCAATGGCCGACAGAATAAAGACAAAACCAGTCAAGCAGCGTGGTGCCCTAAAGGCACATGCAACCAGATACCTGACCGAGTTGAAGAGTTTGTCAACTCTGGATCTTGAAGCATATCCTGATATTTTGAAGAATGCTGGTGGCAATGCCAAGGAAATTCAAGCCAAGATTTCAGTTCTCGATGAAAAGATTTTTGATTTATGTCAAGACGAAGAGCTTGAATCTCAAATTGAAGAGGCCACGCAGCTACAGGAAATGCTAAGTCAAGTTGTCGATGACAAGAGTGGCTAAGACTGAAGCTTCGAGAACCAACCCAAGTGGACGTGTAAACCTGAATGATTCCACATCCAGTAGTGAAACTCGCGCAGAGAAGAAGACAGCAAAGTCGCCGAAACTTTCGATTGGCAAGTATGCTGGAGATCCTCTCAAATGGAGGGAGTTTTGGGATAGTTTTGAATCTGCTATCCACAACAATGATCATTTGAGTGCAGCGGACAAGTTCAATTACTTGAGAAGTTTACTGACCGATGACGCTGAACGAGCAATCAGTGGAATTTCAGTCACCAATGCTAACTACCAAGTGGCTGTGGACAGCATTAGAGAAAAATTTGGGAGAGAACAAACAGTGATCTTTGCCCACTTCGATGAGTTGTTCCGTTTGCAGCCCTGCGAATCAGGGACAACGAAGTTGCGTTTCGTCTACGATGAATGCGAAAGGCATGTCAGAGGATTGGAAGCATTGGGTGTTACGGATGACCAATTTGGAATAGTTTTCGTTCCACTGATTCTTTCTAAGTTGCCGGAAGACATTAGAGTTGATCTGAACTGAAAGAATGGATGCAAGGATTGGGAGTTGAGTTCACTCCGCCAGATGCTGAAAGAAGAGATAGTTGCTAGAGAATTGGGTGAGCGACGGTCAGTTTGTGATCGTACATTCACCAGCACAAAGAATCAGAAGTATCAGAAGCATGCTACAGCAGAAAGTCTGCTAAGCCAAGCCAGGCCTCAACGGAGGTGCATATTTGCAACGGAGGTGCATATTTGCAACGGAGGTGCATTCAGTTTTTGAACGGCAGATAATTATGCTCGTTGGCCATGGATTGATGAAGATGTGAAGTTGTCCAGTCACTATGAGTTTGCCCTCGGAAGATTGAAGTCACTCCTACGCAGGTTGGGATCCGATGAATCTTTGAAGGAAAGATACGATTCTGTTCATCAGCAACAACTGAGGATGGGAATCATTGAGGCCGTCAATACCGAACACAGTTCCTCCAATGTACACTATATTCCTCATCACTGCGTTATTGCGCCTGCCAAAGCCACTACCAAGGTAAGGATAGTGTACGATGCATCCGCGAAGACCAAAAGGGATGATACCCATTGACCCTTTTTTAGTTGCCCCGATTGCTGCTTTTGAGCTAAAGTGGTCGCTTGCCAAAGTTGGGAAAAGTAGGCAAAATCCCGGTTGCGCATACATTCTAGTTAATTTCTTTATAGCGAAGAGCGGTTTTATAATATTTAAAAAAGGGTCCCCAGCTATTTGATAGTGAAATAGAATGATATGGCAGACGCCTCACGAAAAAATTGTATTAGTTTGCAAAAAGTCTGGAAAATTAAGTTACTTCGAAAATGCAGTAAAATAAGTTCCCATAACTAAAGTTATGTTCAATGTATTCATTCGAAAGAGAAAATATTAAGCTCCATTTCGATATAAAAATGGCTTCGTAACTCCAAGGAATGAATGAGTAATAACGGTTTAAAGTTAATGTCTCCAATAGGAATCACCACCTTAAGCTGAGCAAATATTTTAATGGAATCAACTCGTAGAAATGAGCCCAATTCTCTGAATTCACAAGCTGGAGTGAAATGCCGAAACACTTACAAGCTAGAGTGAAATGCCGAAATTCATGAATTTCGATAATTAGGTGCATTATCAGACAATGGTTCTATTGCGGCCCATCAAGAGCTTTCGAATGATACCCATATGGTGGGTATTGGAGGAATTTTTTAAAATCCGTTTTGCGAAATTACGGAACTACATATTACGAAATTACGAAAAGCAAGATTTAAAATTTTTCGGAAACTAAAAAATTTCGGAAACTCAGTGCATTTTCGAGAAAAACTTGCAAGATTAATAACACGCAATGGGACCAGTTCTATTCGATCGTGGAAACAAAATTTAGATTGCGATAATAATTGATCGAAAAACTAAAACTTTTAGATTTTTGGCGAATAAAACCCGGAATTCCTGAATTGTGCTGTTTATCTAAATCAGGAGTTCATGAGGACTCTAAAAATATATGCATTGTTGGGGTTTACTGCAAAGGTTACTGCTACAAGATCAGCTATAAACGGCCACATTTCGTACACACATTTTTGGACGTACTATAGTATCCGTCTAGCAGAGGGGACAGCAAATGAGAGCACCCAACAGTATGCATAAATTTGTTTGTTGTCACCTGGGTCTGTACGTAATAATAGCTATGCACATAGCAAGGTTTAGTATTATTTCGATAATTTCAGGATTTTATTTATTTAAAGTTTTGTTGGGAGCTGCACTTTTGAAGTCAGAATATTTATCGTGAAATGTCACTGAGTTTTCCTATTTTTCACCAGCTGTCATGATGAGCACGAGTCACAGAATTTGTGGATGTCTTACTGCGCAATGTCAAGAAATAAAGAACAAAAAAGTAGAGAAAAACCTTTAAAGAAATTTAAACCATTATATCAAAAATAGTAAGTATTCTGGAAACAGAACTTTTCGTAATTACTTTATCGTATGGCTGTTTGTTAATCCTGTTTTAGACTTTGGTCATGCCATTGAAGATATAGCTCGGCTACCAAACAGTCGCACGATCTGTACATTTCTAAATTCTGTTTATTAGTAGCAGAGGGTTTCTCGGTGCCACAATGATTCTGGTCACACAGTTCCAGGCGTGGGATCGATATCCCACTCGTTCTGTGACTCTTATTGACAATTTACCATGTACAGTGTATCCAAAACATGGTCATTAGATCTTCCAGTTAATCTGCAGATTCAATGGAACCAAGGTTACAGTATCAGCATGTAGTGCGTCTGTCAAAAGATTTAGATCCCAAATATCGACCCACTTTCACAGGAGTTGAAAACGTCAATTTTTGTCGATTTTTGCTGTGACTCTTCGTGGAGCGACAGGAAACTAGTCGATTTAAATTGATCGATTTTTTCCTGTGACTACATTTTGAGGGTTAGGAATTTGGTCGATTAAAATTTATCAATTCTTTTCCTGCGACTACATTTTGAGGGTAAGGAATTTGGTGGATTAAAAGTTATCAATTTTTTCTAGTGAATCCTTACCGAGCGACATGAATTGTGCTGCTTAAATTCAGTCAATAGTTTTTCCTGTGAATGATTCGCGAAAACATGTAATTCCATGAAGGGTAAATATCCATGAAATTGGGCAATTTGATGTGGATTGTTTCATAATGTCTCCAAAAAATTCCCAGGAATTTGTGCCAAATATAGCAAATGGCTATCGTCTCTCACTACGTAGCGAGAAGCCTTTTCCGCGCTTGGTTCTGACATTCCGCGGATTTAGGGTTGTTAGAGATTTGTTGACATCAGAATCATCTGAATATTTTCGTTTCTTCTGGAAAGTATTTGTTTAGATTTAACCAGCTTTTTCACTGTGATTCTTCGCCGAGCGGCATAATTCGAGTCAAAATTTTATTTTATCAGTTTTTTTAGTTAATTTTATCAATTTTTTTCCTGTGAAGTTTTGTGGCGATGCTGGAATTTCGTCGAATAAACTAAATCGATTTTTCCTGAGACTCTGCGTTCGAACGGGAATCCATTCTATTTGAATTGATTAAAATTTTTTCCTGTGAATTTTTGTGGCGAGACAGGAAAGTTGCCGTTCAATTTTTATCAAGTTTTTTGTCTGTAATTTTTCGTGACGTGTTTTTAGCCCCATTGAAAGCGTGATTTTGGGTCGATAGTCGAGATCAGGATCTTTTGACAGACGCATAGTGTACCACACCTTTCAACCACAGTATCAAACAAGTTTATCAAGCCGATCGATCAATATTGCTAGTATAATCTTGCTCATGACGGCTTGGAAACTGATAAAAATTACCAGTCAACTGCAATTGTTTATTTCGGGCACCAGACGATCATCACTTACAAAGCATTTACAGAAAAAAGAAGGAAAGAAGAAAAGTTTACACGAAAGGAATCCATAGAATTGCATTTAATTTAAGAAGACATTTCTGATGTCTATTTTCACATTCGAAAATGCAGAACAGAAACGAATTATGAGTTTTAAACTGAAATAACCAACATATAAGGTGGATGTACAGTCCCGGCCAGAAATAGTGTCTTCGCACTTCGCGAATGCGAATGCTATTCGCTTCTACGCGAAACTGCGAATGGACAACTTTTGCGAAGGCTGGCCTCATTGACCCTTCGCGTCCATTCGCGAGAACCCGCTGGGGGCGGTCACTAACATTGCTTTAATTTCTCCCGGCTTGTTTATGTGCTTACTAAGTCTTCATTTCCATCACTATAACAGCTGTGTTTATGTTTAAGACAAAACTGCAAAGGTATGCATATTATATAGTTTAGTATATAGCTTCAAAGTGAGTGTAATATATACTACTTTGGAATGAGTAGAGAAACGCAGGAAGGAACGCCCAGGCTTAAGCAAAGCTAAGCTACGGAATAACTTCAGCTGTTTACAACTTGTACGTATCACTTTCCTCACAGCAGGAAAGTGGAATTGCAAAAACCTTCGCGAAGTCTTGTCTGAGAGGTCATTCGCGCCTTCGCGAAGGAATCTTTTCCAATTAGCCCGCGAATGCGTTCGCGAATTTGCGAATTTTCGCGAAAAAAGGGCCACTATTTCTGACCGGGACTGTAAGGTGGATGAACATTTGGACAACCAGACAGGAGCTCTAGGGAAGTTCTCCCTGGCTAAGAGCGCTCACCGCGCGCATTGGCTCTCTGCTGTTTCGGACTAAGGCTTTGCCTTAGTGACTGCAGGCAGGCGTTTTTCATTATTTTTTTACAACATGTTAGGTTTATTATATGTATCAAACGTGTTAGCGAAAACTGTACAGCATGTACTTAGTCTTATACTGAACTATAACCTCAGAAATACAGCAGGAAATTCCAACTGCGGTTTGACTGATCAGGAACAATAGAAATGTAGGAATAAAAGATATGGACAGTAGAGTATGGTAGCGGAGTCGAATGGCGTGCTGAATATCCTTTGTCTGTGGAAGATACTTTCTCAGCAGTTTTGTGGCTATCCCATGCTCTTCTATCATGGAAAAGACGTGGTCCAGTTTGCGTGTCAAAGTTTTATTGGACTTGTTAACGATACTGCTTAGTACGAATGTATTGACGTTTGGATCAACAAATGACGTAACCTTTGGGCTGTATTTTGACGGTTTGCGTACCCACATTGTATCAATGTAGGAAAAACAGTAGGAGCAATCTGCAATCGCTTGTCCCATAATTTCGCTGTTTTTAATAACTGTCCAGGGCAAAACTGTAGACCGATGCTGAGGATCTCTTAATTGCATCACCAAATCTTGGCTGAGATAGTGTTCCCATGCTTGGAATTCTCTTGAAACGATCCATTGGAATCCAAGGTTCAGACCTTTTTCAACGTCTTTAATGCTCTTCCAAGGAAATGAATCTAAGACAGTCACCGAATCGACCTGAAATGGCAACGACATCGTGTGAATTTGAATGTTGACTGCATGCTTAACAGTACACAATGTTTTGTCAACGTTTGAAGCTTTGCAAACTCGAGGAAAGCAATGTGAGCTAACACCAAACAATTTCCTAAACGGAGAATAACTCCGCCATTGTATGCAGAGCACACGTGCTGATAGTGTCGCCAGTGACGCTACGTTTGCGCCGAAGCATTTCAATAGCGATATAAGGCACTGGAATACTGTGAAATATTGTCTCTCTTTCGGCGGGTTTTCTGAGAATTGACAACGCAAAGTTAAATCCAAAACATTTCCTTCAACCTAAATACTTCTAAGCGCAAAATGCAATTTTGGCCAAACCGGCAGCTTCGATAAAATTTTTGTATAAAGACCAGCGGACTAGATATATCCTTGGTAAGTCAGAAAAGTAGCTGCTGTGTAGTTTCATATGCTGATCTCAATTTGCTTATTACGCGCATTGAAACTAGTTTTCAATTCGTAAACTATAGCATTATAGTTTAGTTCTTAGAGCTACAGTAGTCAGGAAATACTGCACTACCACAACCTTAAATAAGTGGTTCAGCAGTACGGGGTGGAAAACGTAGATTCAGTGAATCGAAACTTGTGGATTAAATAACCAGGGGAAGCCCAATATTTTCTGGTTGTAAAAGAAATAGGCATCTTTCCATGCAAAAATTATTCTGCGCAACGCAAAAGACCTCAACAATAGGCATAAAAATTAAATCCCATTAGGTTTTAACTAAACAAAAAAATTATCCCTGTAAGATTCCCAGCCCCATCGAGAGAACAAGGTTTACTTATTAAACATCGAGAGCAGGTTAGCTCATACCAAGACTTACACACCTATTTTGGGTCGTCATTATAAATAACCAACTCCAGCTCCAATTTATTAAACATCCTCACCTGAAATGCAGCATTTATTTGTATCAGCAGTAACTGAAGTGCAAGAAGACAGCCAGTCAAAATCCATTGCAACGGCAGTTGATGATGCCAGTCATTTTTGACTAGAATTGATAAAATTAAGAACAAAATCCAGCTCCAAATGTTAACGGATTTCATGAAATAGAAATTATCCTGGCGATAATTCAACCATTCTTGATTGACAAGGAATGATTTTGAGTCGAAGAAGCAGTATTTGGTGAAATCTACCACCTGAAGACGATCTGCGTTCAACGTAAAGCAGGGCACCGTTGTATCAATTATACCATTGACTATATCCAGGAAATATCCGTTAGGTTGTGAAACATTCTGATTCAGCGCACCCCATCTGTCATCCTGCGATCTCAAAAACCTGAACCAATAAACAACCTTTGAGCCAGGTGTTTGGTTAATGGATTGATAGCTTGACTTGACATGCCTAAGCAATCGCTCTTGTCGAATTGAAAAGGAACAATATATTAAAATTTGTAATCTTCAAAGCTATTATAAAGCAAAGAATTTAATAGCTACCAAAGGACAGAATTTATGATTGCGTTCAACATTTAAAGTTAAATATTTAAATAACTACATTCGAAAGCAAAACGCAAAATATTCCCAAATTCTCAATTCGGTTTCAATTCTTTGTAGTAAACAAGCTACTAAAGCAAACAGAATAAAAGGGAAAGTTGTATCTAAAAATATACTAACCCTTGGCCTTGAGTAGACACTATTAAATTTAGTAGATTATAAATATTATTAAATAAATAATTGTACGATAAATTTCCAAAGATGTGCCTCTATTAGTTAACCTAGGATAAAATATATAGCTATCTATCATTCTTTATTTTCCGTACTCCTCTACTATAAGCAAACTGCTAGCACTTTCATTTTAGAAGACGTACTATAGCTTTACCTGTAATTGTTATAAGTCTGTCTTGAAAGACTTATATCATAGGCATATAATCATCGGCAATTTAGAAGTTATATACAATATATGCGGACTTAACCTATTAAGTAAAGGCGCTACATTTTGACGTAAACCTCTTAATATAAAACAGCTTGTCAAAAATATTTATGTTGCACACAATGACTATATCAATCATTTAACAGATAAGCTTAAATTCGGTTGTACGTACGAATATTCCATGTGGAAACGGTCAGTACACCATTCTGATAACAGCATACTGTATCAAAAGCATAGGAATAGTAATCATAAATATAATAGTTTAATAATTCCCAGCAATATTAAACAGAAGATTTCTCAATTACATGACAAGTTTTTATTTATCTGTGGTGGACAAGAAGCACAGAGCGTTGCCATAATCTGCAAGCAGTTTATGTATATCTGTTACGTGCAATATTGAAAAGCGTGCAATTTTGAAATTGCACGATGTTTTCGTGCAATTTTGAAATTGCACGGTTTTATCGTGCAATTTTAAAATTGCACGGAAACTACCGTGCAATTTTGAAACTGCATGGAGTTTCCGTGCAATTTTAAAATTGCACGGGCGAAACCGTGCAATATTGAAATACAAAATTTCAAGCCTCTGGTTTTAATTTAATTGTATAAATGAGAGCCCCTCAAAAAGAAAATTTGCAACATTTATTGAATTAATTTGTAGTGTCTTCCAGTTTTGGTTTCATTTGTGCTGAATGCTGGTCTAACTTGTAATCAATTCTACCAAAGTATGTCCGGTAAACACTACCAACGACGTCCTGTATAAATTACAAGACTCAACCAGCATTTTCTACAAAAGCTTTTGTATTTATCATCTACAAAAGTGATTCTTGCAGCTTCTACTGGAACATTTCTAAGAGTGTACTTGACACTAATGTTTTTCATACTATGATTTGGATTTTTATATTAATGTTGATTTTTGTTGTAAACAGTCAATAGCAGGAACACTTATTCAACTTTTAACCAAAAGTTAAAACTTGTTAACGTAAATTAATTTGCTAAATGCACAAATGTTGCAAATCTTCGTGTTGAAAGTTAACATTTATACAAACAAATCAAAACCAGAGGCATGAAATTTTGTATTTCAATATTGCACGGTTTCGCCCGTGCAATTTTAAAATTGCACGGAAACTCCATGCAGTTTCAAAATTGCACGGTAGTCTCCGTGCAATTTTAAAATTGCACGATAAAACCGTGCAATTTCAAAATTGCACGGAAACATCGTGCAATTTCTAAATTGCACGCTTTTCAATATTGCACGTAACATATCCATTACTTAAGGTGGTGGCATCCTTTTGTGCAGTGCTTTTGTGGTGATTCTTTAAAGCGCTATAACTTTCGCAATTTTGGGAGTTAGAAAGAGGTTTATACATCGTTTTAAAGCTTATTATCTGTACATTCAGATTAGCTTACGAAACTAGCAAAATTTTAGAAAATTAGCAGAAATTTTCTGACATGCTGAAATCTAACAGGATGAATATAGACCAAAAATTTTTGAACATCGATTTCTCGAAACTGAACAACGTCGATGAAGCTACGTGTCTGAGCAGCTGAACCATCAGATTGGTTGTCATCCAAAGAAGCTAGGCTTGATGCTGCTGTCACAAAGGCCGAGTCCGATGACGGACCCATTCCAGATGATTCAGGCCTAGATAATGTGGTCAGAGAACTGGAAATCGTTGGATCCAGAGAAGGGGCACTGCTTTCCCGAGCAGTCCCCAATGCCCAGCCACTCTTCTTTCTTCTCAGATCCGCTGTCGAAGCAGAACTGGACCGGGGGCGCATCCCCTGCACCGGTTCCCGGTCGTTGAACGACCCAGAATTCGTTCTCGACGTGGAAGGCAGACATCCCATGCAGTCCAAATGGGAGTCTCCACGATGTCCAGTCACCGAATAAGGTTGGTGACGTAGTTCCCGTTCTTTCAAGCGTAGGCTTGTGCGCTTTTGCTCCATATTGAGTTGCACTCAATTCTTAATCTAAAAGCTCTTTTTGAAAAATGACAATTAGCACAACTCAAAAATATTCTTAGGTACCCCAGAAAAATACCAATGTATACGTATATAAACAATTGTATAAAATACAATAAATTGGTGTAAATTGTAACAGATGACTGCTATTTTTGGATCTGAAAAAGAAACAATTACCAAAATTAACCTAAAATGAAGGGGATTAGACAAGCAAAATCACCAACACAAATAAAACTATCACAACAAAATTATTTGTTAATTAGGTACGAACTTTGGAAAAAATTCCTAGCTCAAATCCCAAAAATAGCCCTAAATTATCTCACCCCAAAAATAAATGCTATATTAGAGCCTAAATTGAGGGAGAACCAGGTACACAATTATACACGTATACAAACAGTCAGACCCTAGGAGAAAAAATTTTCAGATTTTTGACCCTAGGGGGGGATTTACCTACTTAAGAAAATTTGGAAAAAATTCGTTCGCTGAACGCGAAGAACTACGGGGGAACCCCAACGAAACTAAAACAAAAATAAATAGAAATTTGAAAAATTTTACGAAGGGGTTCAGGCAAGAAATCCCTGAGCTCCTGGCAGCCTAATGTAGCGAGGCTAGTAGGTTTTCCTACGTACTAACACCGTTACCACGCCCTGACGTAGCGGACGCGGAGACCGTGGCACAGATGGATAACGACCCGGCTACAAGAGACGGTCGGGACAGCCTCGCCAGATAAATACGCAAGGGTAATTCCGATCCTAAGGGCGAGATGACTCGCACTCTCACTCACTCAAGATTGAACTACCTACCTAGCAGGAGCTCAGAAAGACTCAACCCTAACTAAATACACTTTAATAAAGAACAGAATAACAAGTTATTATATGTATAACAATAATACAAAATAATACTGGGTTGAACCCTCAGTCAAACACAAACAAACAACAACTTACAGTTACAGGTACTGAAGGAGTCAGCCAACGTACCAGTAGCTCAGGGGAGAGCTACACGGGGAGAAATTACGGGGAGTAATGTACAGCAATAGGGGGAGATAATAGCGTAGAAATAACAAGCGTTCACAGTGACAGAACAATACCAAGTGAAGGGGGGAAGCGAGTGTTGGGTTGGACCCTCCCACGAGCGCCCCCTAGTGGAAATTTCCTACAATCTCGTAGCTCCCAAGTCACGAGGGGAGGGAACCCACCCAATCCCATACTTACACTTTGGGGGAGCTACGTGACTTGCAAACATGTCCCAGCCCAAGGTGATGACGATATGATAAGCCAAGCGGGTAGCTATGCTAGCTACAACCGCCAGCAACGGAAAGGTTGACCGTGTGTCACCTTGATCCGTTATATTAAGACTTGGCTTTTCAGTACCCACCGTAAGTCGAAATTCCAATGATATCCAGCAATGAACATTAGCTCAGCATATAGCCCTGGGTATTTGTAGCAGTCTTTTGTAAGCGGATTTGACTCGATGCATTTTCTAGCAAGCAGACTGTCATAGCCACCGAGTCCAACTCGAAGAATTTCTTTCCCACGCATATCATAAATATTCCTCTGAAATGCATGAAACAAAGTAGATACATGGTGCAATGTTTTTCATACCAGGTAAGTAAGCTCAGGAAACGTTGCTTACAGTACGAGTAAAAATGTGCGTACAAATTTTGATGGCGTATTGTTTACGTTTATCATTGTTAACCTCCGGCTTAGTGTCCTGAACTAAACCGTAGAGGCTAATCTATTCGAGAACCCTAAAGGGTGCAACTATTTGAGCAGGTAGACTCCTAAAGCCGGGTTCACACTGGAGCCTTAAGTCTTTTGTTTTAAGTCGTTAGTTTTAAGTCTGATACCTTTTGGAGACATCAACTTTGAACCATTATTACTTATTCACTCCTTGGAGTTAAGAAGCCATCCTCATATCAAAATGGAGTTTATATCCTCTCTTTCCAATAAATACAGTGAAACTAATTTCGGATTTCGAAAAGGTTTTAACAGATTTTTGAAGACCTGCAATCTTTCAAGATTTTTGCAGACTGAAGTAAATTTTTTCCATCGACATTGCTTTTTGATACCTCTATCAAATACCTGGGAATTTTGTAGTTGTTATGAAATGGCTCTTTGCAAAGGAGAAGTTAACTATAATATATGCGCAACCTGGTTTTTGGTCTGCGTTTGCCAACTTTGGCAAGGGACCACTTTAGCTAGAAATTAGCAAGGTCCTGGGGTATTTTTATGTAAAACACATCTGCTAAGTGGCAGCCCTGTAGCATGCATACTAAATGCTCCACAATCGCTGGAAAAGTGTAGTCGTATTTATGCATAAACTAGATTTTTTTATAGTAGCAGCCTAGGGAACAGCAGTTGAAAGATGACCATGCCTCGGATAATTGACCCCCTATAAGACTTTCAAATCGACACTCATAGTTTAAATTTATGATTTGTGTAGCTGAAGAAATGATGGATTATTTGATTTCTGAAAAAATGACATGTTTCGACACCAAAACAAGAAAATTGGCTTTTTCTCTCGATAGAGAAAAGCAAGCAAATTGCTGTAAAATGCAAACATATGTGAAGCTCAATGAGGTTCTTCGAACGGATATAGTCATAGCTGTGTAGCTACTGCCAAACTTTCAGAAATTGGGAAAACCGCCCTGACCGGTAATCTCAAATTTTTGAAGCTGGATTGGCCAGAGGGATTTAGAATGCTGAAAGAACTTATTTTGGAACGTTTCTTCAAATTTCATCTTGATTTGGGCCGCCTACCTGCAACATGTGCCCAACTGAATCACAACCTTAAGTCTTCAGTCTTTACTTGATTTGGTTCACACTGACGTCTTTAGTTTTTAGTCGCAAGTTTTAAGCCATAAGAAATAAATTTATTTAATATCCAATCTAAAGGTCTTAATCAAGCTAAAAAGCCTTTAGGCAAAAAAATTAATAATCAATAAAGTATAGCAAGTATAAAAATACACAAGTAAACAGGCGGCTTTTCGCAGACAATGACGTGCCTCAACTGATTAATTAAGCTTAGATGCATCATTAATTAACAAAATAGCCGAAACATCGGATTCTACACTGCAGAGTGTAAAAGAAATCAAATCAAAGCTTAGATTAGAAATAAGATTAGAAATCTGCGGGTAATTAAAGTTGTCCTCCTGCAAACATAACAGAAAAGAAAGGAATGCTCCCATAAATTCGCAGACAGTTTAAAGATGGTAAGATTCAATAAAATAACATATTAAAGACATGGGTGACCAGCAGGCAACCAACCACACAGAAATCATGGCCTATTTACCACCGATAATAACTAAAAGAACTTCACAAGAATAGATAACTGGTAGCTATTCGTAGTCAAAAAATTTGCAGACAAAGGAGAGAAAAGTTGGTGATTATTGTGTACCTTGAACTCAAAATTCATGGCATTTGACAGCTTATTTCAGATTTACAGATGCGAAAAGAATAAATCCAATATACGAAATCTGTTTCGATTTCGATCTCGAGAAAACGCACAAACGAAAACTGTAACCCTTTAGACATTATGAGTGAATGCAAACAACAATCGCAATCATGAATGCCCACAACAATCGCAATCATCCACAACACATGTCAAAGCCACAATTACACTCAAAACCACTCACGCGCACTCCTGTCGCACACTCGGAGCTTCTCGCACGATGAACGTGCATATCTGTGAATGCACTAAACACCGTGCTACAAAGCACTTGTCAGGGTTTTTTAAAATCGGACCTGCGTAAATTTTGCGTATTTTTATTTTCGAGTGCGTATTTTTGATTTCGACTGCGTAAAATTACAAAAATTGCTTCTCAACGTTATTAATGCTATAAACGCTTTTAGGGTCGAATTACTGCGTTTTTAATAGTTTTTAAACAACGTTAAGAGTTTTAGCTTCATTTTAAGTTGCGTGCTGATAGAACTGCGGTGTCAAGGTATGAACAGCTGGCGAAAAAATATACGCAGGGGATGTGGGGGGCGCAGCCCCCCAGAAGTTGAAGAAAATTTTAAATTTCGGAGTAAATTTGCTTTACAACTTTGAATTCTTTGCCTTGAGCAGTTTAACAGCTATGTGAATTGTTGGTTAGACAAATAGAGTGAATGTTCCCTTGTATATTTTAGTTTTGTATATATATTTTTTACTTGTATACCGAATAAGGCACAAAACCTTTGTCGCCACGGTTGAAAATTATTTAAAATTAAAACTAAATAACTAAAATAATTTTGCTAAGATAAGAACCCCAACAGTATTTACCAAGTTTTCGTTCCAAAAATGTGTATATCGTGCATTCATCGTGCTACAAATAATCTGTAGCACGATGCAAGTTATAGCGTGAACCTTTGATAGGAAATTAGACATGAGTAATACAAGTACATTTATGTGCACGCATGTTACTGTAAACTCAATATTTATAAAAGACTAAATATACTACATCTCATATTATACCATACTACATCTCATATAATACAATATTAAAAACCTAACATACAGCATGATACCTATACAGCAATCAAGCTTCGAGTAAGTAAGCAAGTAAGTAAGTACTTCAAACGTTACTACAGTTCAAAAGACAAAATAGCAAATGTATACTATAGACTAGAGGAAAAGATTAAAGTATTACACGTACAACCGCTCAAGACATTACAGAAAACTAAGTAAACAAACCAACAAAGAAAACGAAAACACAATTGTAGAAAACATCAGATAAAATATAAGGATCATCAACTACCCCATGCAGTACAATCCGTCCTAACTCATTTCTTGGACCTAATCTATCATCGGTAAAAGGCAGTTTTAAAAGAAGCAATAAGGAAAATTAAGATTAATTTTCAAAAATATTTCACACGAGTAACTTTTAAACTGCTCAAACTAACTGACTGAAATAACAAAAGCAAAAATTTTGAGATGCTTTAGCAGCACTTAGCGGAATAAAAACCCTGGTTTTATACATTCGATGCATTCGACCAACAGTTTACTGTTGTTCTGTCATATTCTGACGGGATCGAGGAATAAAATGTGGGGGCGGGCGTTGGTCAAAGCAATTGCCAATATCCGTATATCAATGTTTTGCAGAAACTCTTCGACTGAAACTGACGTAAATTCCGGGGATATTCTTGGCAATTTTGAGGTCATTCTCCCATTGTTGCATTGTCTGCTCTGCAAGGTTTGAAGAAACTGAGAAATGTTGTCATACTCAGAGAGAAATGTTCTTCAACTAGTAATAAAAATATGCCCTCGTATTTGACTCTTGTCTCTCCAGAAACGGCTGTTGTCCATTCGGAGCCACAAAGAAACTGTGTTCCTGGTTATTCCAGTTGTTTTGAATTTCTTCTCCGACGGCCTCCTCCAACTGCCAAAATTTCTCCAATTTTGGCAACCCTTTGCCACAATTATTATCATTGTTTTGACAATTTAACGCACATAGAGGTAAAATATTACCTAGATTACCCCATGAATAATAGGTGCTTTGTTCATTTTGAGCTTTTTCTGGTGGTTTTTATTGTTTGTTCATAGTTGTGTGTCCAGAATTGACTTCGCCAGAAGCTGTAATCGTAAAAGGTTGCGCATTTTCTGATGTTGTCTTGTCAACGAGCAAACGAGCACGAAGTCTTGTCTCGGGAGTTTCATTTATATCCTATACTCAAAATTATTGCAAAGTCGTAAAAATTGCATCAAAATTTTATAATAACTGGACAATATTTTTCGTCAAAAGTCGGATGAATGATTCTCTAGTCTCAAAATAACAAATCTTTGCCGTCGTTTGCTCAAAAAATCACAGTTTCCTCCAGTCGGCCGAAAACGTGACATTAGTCAAAATTTCAGGAAAACAAAAATAGGGATGGGAAAAAGTTAGTAAGAACGGGCCCGGATCTAACCTAGGTTGGAGCGGGCCGGGCCTGGACAAGCAAGACCGAGATCAAAGATTTTGGACTGGCGGGACCGAGCAAAAATATTCACGGACCTAGGGCTGGCCGGGCCTGGAAATCCTGGCCCGTGAAAATCTCTAATACCAAGACTATATTCTCTCGAACTCATGATTATACTTCATGAACCTTGTGCAAAGAAGCCGATACATTTACATTTTTGCTGGAAAATTTCTACATAAACCTGAAACTAGGAAACAAAAAATGATATCTTCAATGCATAATGCATAATTTTGTTATACTGTCACAATTAAGAACTGTAGTATTAAGTGTCGTTTTCTGATGGATTCGAGATACGCAAACAATTTAGATAAAAGGTCTCCAAAAGTTTTGTAAAAAAACTTCCGTGCAAGGGTAGGTACGAAAGGATGAAGTAAAGAAAAACAATGAACAGACAGCTCCCTTCTTAATAGTTACCGTTTACCTTTTGTTTACTAATAACATAGTCACACTTAAAAGACAGGGTCATATCAAAAACGCCCTCCCTTGCAAAACTGGTCAACTTCAACAGTATATTGCTGGCGTCGGACATTAGAGCAATCCGCGTACGGTTGAAAAGCTGACGATGTGCTTTATCCAAAAGTTTTAAGAATTTATTTTATTCTATTGTAATATATTGCATTGCTACTTCATGCCCCGTAACTGCTTCGGGTAATGGACCTATCACGATAACTACGGAACACGATGTAGCAGAATTAATGAATCACGCAGGTCAGACCTGCGTGATTCATTAATCACTCAAGTCTGACCGGCGTAATTAATGAATCACGCAGGTCAGACTTGCGTGATTCAAATCACGCCGATCCGTCTAGCGTTATTAATGAATCACACAGATCAGACCTGCGTGATTCATTAATTTCGAAGGTCAAACAGTAACAGTTAATCTTTCATTGCTATGCTTAACGTGTAATTTTGTTAACGTTTTACTGTCTGACCGGCGTAATTAATGAATCTGCGTGAGTATCTAATTACGCAACATCGTGTTCCGTAGTTATCGCGCAAGGCCCATAAGTAAACATTTTATTGGAAGGGACCATATGAAATAACTGGCATCAATCTGCCTAATGCCACGAATAGGGTCGAAAACGGTGAACGAACGGTTAACTTTAATCGGTGAACGAACGGTTAATTTTAATCGAGTAAGGCCTTATAACAAAAGAGACAATTTAGCCGAGGAATCGAAAATTAACATAGTTTTATGGGAATTAGGTTAAAGAAGTAAAGATTGCTAAGTTCGTGTGAGTGTGTGATTTTGAAGCTACAGAAATAAATTCAGACAAAACTAATTTTATTTCAAGCACAGCATAATTTAATACAAAAATACAAAATTTGACCGTGTACAATTACAATTTAAGTTAAAGCAAAAATACCATTACTTCCCTATTGACCAACCTCTAACTTAGGTTCCAGATCATCGGCTTCTTCTGCAGTTTTGGAGATGAATTTGGGTTCTTCAATCGAAAGTGACCCGAAAATGACGAAAATTCCCTCCCTTAAATACTGTCAAAACTAATTTGCATATTACGGAAATGCCGAATTTGTAATTTGCATATTCGTTCCGAAGTTCTTAGACTTTTGTAAACAAGGAAATTTCCACAATAGAATGCCAAGAAAAGCGAAGAATTGCAATCAGACAATCTTTGTTTACTTTTTTCAGGATTACAGCCCAAATGTCTGACTTTGCTGGAACGACCCAGGTACCGCTTCGTTTTACCCAAGAACATTCAGGATTGAGGAACAAATCATGGGAACACGCGTTCTGGTACAGCTGTCTCTGGCAACATGGGTGGCGGAATTAGACGAATCGTTTGTTAATGGAATTCGAAACTCTAGATCTAGCCAACCTGTCTGTTCGTGCCTCCGAGTTGGATTCTAAAGCAACCGGTGAATGGTAAGCAATGGTAGAAGATGTGTAGTTCGGCCTTCTGGTGTTGTTGAGCCAGGATAAGGCTAAGGGATGCTTTCCTATGCAAATCCAACCCATCAGTTAAGTTTGTTTGTCTTGGACGCAATGATATCCATTAGGCGTGTGATCCCCGGAAAGCAGTGGCCAGTGCACTGGATACACGAGTATATTCAAAAATCTTTAGGGTAATGTTGGATGACATTTGAGAAGAATAGCTGGGATTTGTTCTCCTGGGGTTTTCCTCAATGGAATTGTTCTGCAGTTTTGGAGATGAATTTGGGTTCTTCAATCGAAAGTGACCCGAAAATGACGAAAATTCCCTCCCTTAAATACTGTCAAAACTAATTTGCATATTACGGAAATGCCGAATTTGTAATTTGCATATTCGTTCCGAAGTTCTTAGACTTTTGTAAACAAGGAAATTTCCACAAAATACCCCCTCTTTTGAAAGCACGCGCCCTCGCCGCGGTCCACAAAATTAGTAGGATAAAATTAAGATTAGCCAACGTAGCCTACGTACTAGTACGGTAAAACGCGTGTGAGAAACCTTCACAAAACCATAAAACTACACTAGAGAACCTCCCTAGAGACTGGCACAGGCTAGGTGCCACAACAACACACACGGGCCCACTACCGGTCACCTGCCTGGATAAAGCAAAAATACACACAAGTCACAATACAATATATACACAGGACAGAAAATGACGACCGCAACGAGGAAGTACCCTCACAAAAGAGAGGCTAAAGTTTTGAACAAACAAATAATAATCTTGAACTTCAGAACAATATTCAGAAACTTTCGACGAAGATTCCCAAACTTCCGACGGAACTTTTTGAAAAATATGTTAACTTAAACCCAAAAAAGTAACATCCCCATAGCAAATATGAAACTGAAAAAGAATAACATAGTATATACCGTACAATGGCCTAGCCAAGGTAGCGAGCATCCACCCCAATGAAAAACCCCAAAATCCGAAACCTCCTGCCTGAGCAAAAGAAGAATTTAAAAGTAAAATTTGACCCACGGCTCCCTCCACCCACACATAACCCAAAATCAGACACCAATTCCCCTCCCCACCACTATTAAATATATCAGCACATAAAATACGCAATGAAACAAACAAACAACAAATGGGAGAAAGGGAAGGGCAGACCTGTGCGGGGAAAGGCGGTTTGGTACCAGCAAAATGCGCCACCCGACAACACACCCGTTTCCAAGAAGACACACGGGTCCACCTCACGTCACCAATCAGGAACCAACTTCTTGCCAAATAGGCACACAACCCATCCAATATAAAAGTTCTAGGTCGCCACAACTGGCCTTCGCACAAGTACCGGAACAGAAGGAACCGGTTAAATCACCCCAAATGAGGTCCCACCTGTGCCCCCGGAGGGCCGCCCGCCTAAGGGCTAGAACCCTCCGACAGCGTGATAGCACCCGTGGACCATAGACAAGCACCCAACCAAACAGAGCCCAGACAAGCTCTCCCAAACCAAGAACCAAAACCTCCGGGTTCCGTCGGCCAATCCAAGCATTCCACTCTGGCGCTCACAAGGGGAGGCACAGGCCTGCCAGGGAGGAAGGTGAGAAGGGAACTAGAACAAAGAACAAATATGAGTGTATGGACTGACATAATTTTCAAATACAATAAACAAAAGTTCTCAGAACACTACTGACTAATTTCAAAACTCATGAATTTGAGAAGGGAAACAGGCAGAAATCCGAACCCCAGGAATCCTGATCCTGGGACAAGGATTACTGACAGCTTCCCTATCAAAAGGAAATTAGGTGACTCTTCAAATAATAAAAATTCAAATAATAAATTTAATTTCAAGTCGAATGCAGAAACATTAATAAAAGAAACTTTACGACCTGATTCCATGGGATTTTGCCGGAACAGGCGGTAACACCCAAGCCACGGTAGAAGCCCCAAAGACGTCTTCGGCCGAACAGAAATCCAAGGACCTTCCGACCATGGCCAGAATCCCACCGACTGATCCAGCAGATCCCATGTTGTCAATAGATTCCTGAAACACTGCTAAAAATAACCGAAAATTAAAGATAGGTAAAGTGCAACGTGCAAAAAATTTTTAAAAGTGCAAAAAATTTAAAGATCTATTTTTAAATTTTGATAGCGAAAGTGAGATGAGGAATTACCCTCTCTTTTGAAGTGGAAAATCATAAAAAAATTTGAATCAGAAGCATTAACCTGACTT
Source organism: Trissonchulus latispiculum (assembly GCA_030248195.1). Taxonomy (NCBI): domain Eukaryota; kingdom Metazoa; phylum Nematoda; class Enoplea; order Enoplida; family Ironidae; genus Trissonchulus; species Trissonchulus latispiculum. The sequence continues at coordinate 38,632 of JASAND010004514.1, forward strand.
GACCATGGGTCAACTGGTCAAGTCAGGCTCCCAAGATTAGAGGTTGGTCAAAACCCTTTGAAATTTTAAAACTTCAAAATCTACTCATATGTACACGGTCGTCAGTTTTATGGAATTAGGTTAAAGAAGTAAAGATTGCTAAGTTCGTGTGAGTGTGTGATTTTGAAGCTACAGAAATAAATTCAGACAAAACTAATTTTATTTCAAGCACAGCATAATTTAATACAAAAATACAAAATTTGACCGTGTACAATTACAATTTAAGTTATAGCAAAAATACCATTACTTCCCTATTGACCAACCTCTAACTTAGGTTCCAGATCATCGGCTTCTTCTGCAGTTTTGGAGATGAATTTGGGTTCTTCAATCGAAAGTGACCCGAAAATGACGAAAATTCCCTCCCTTAAATACTGTCAAAACTAATTTGCATATTACGGAAATGCCGAATTTGTAATTTGCATATTCGTTCCGAAGTTCTTAGACTTTTGTAAACAAGGAAATTTCCACAATAGAATGCCAAGAAAAGCGAAGAATTGCAATCAGAAAATCTTTGTTTACTTTTTTCAGGATTACAGCCCAAATGTCTGACTTTGCTGGAACGACCCAGGTACCGCTTCGTTTTACCCAAGAACATTCAGGATTGAGGAACAAATCATGGGAACACGCGTTCTGGTACAGCTGTCTCTGGCAACATGGGTGGCGGAATTAGACGAATCGTTTGTTAATGGAATTCGAAACTCTAGATCTAGCCAACCTGTCTGTTCGTGCCTCCGAGTTGGATTCTAAAGCAACCGGTGAATGGTAAGCAATGGTAGAAGATGTGTAGTTCGGCCTTCTGGTGTTGTTGAGCCAGGATAAGGCTAAGGGATGCTTTCCTATGCAAATCCAACCCATCAGTTAAGTTTGTTTGTCTTGGACGCAATGATATCCATTAGGCGTGTGATCCCCGGAAAGCAGTGGCCAGTGCACTGGATACACGAGTATATTCAAAAATCTTTAGGGTAATGTTGGATGACATTTGAGAAGAATAGCTGGGATTTGTTCTCCTGGGGTTTTCCTCAATGGAATTGTTCGACTGTTCCGTCATGACAATCCATTGCATTTATCGGATTTTGGGGTGGTGTGCGGAGTTAGTGTGGCCAAACCGCCCGAACCCGAATGGGAAGATCAATGGAAAATACTGGATCAAATCTTTCAATCTAATCCTGTGGTGCGCCTTCTGTTTTCGCTACCATAGCTAACTTCACCGGTGGCTGATTTCAATGATTTTCTGAAATCCCTGACGTCTGCCCTTAGACAACCTTCTGTAGTCATCGTAAATCCTGTTGATTATGTTCCCTTCTGACCGAACACCCATGGTTATATTGGAGATTCGTTGCAGAATCGGATGGGCTCCATATGAACCATCGTGGAGTGTGTATGTTACGTACCGTATGAAGTTTTGTACCGTATAATAGTCATATCAGTGTGACGAGGCAGCAGGTCATGCTCATAGATCCGAGGGCGATTGCGTAAAAAATCAAACGAGTTGAAAGGGGACAGGACTAAGAGCTATTGGATAGAAACACAATTCGGGAATTACGCCTCGCCGAATATACAAAAGTGTGCAGGTTAAGTACCGTATGAGATTTGTACCGTATAATACGGTACGGCAATTTTCGTACCGTATTAAACGGCACGTCCCGTATTATATTGTACGCTATGTTTTTGTACCGTATTGGCAAAGAACTGAATCTAATCTGCAAGACTAAAAAAGATGCACTTCTGACAAAAAGACTTGCAATTCTTATTTCTATGCTACATAAAATTCTGAACATCTAATTCTATTAATTCTATTAAATATTCTGAACATAAAAAGTGAAAATGGTTGAACTTCACTTTTGAAAGTCAACGTTTTTCCACAAAAAGAACGAAAATACAAATAAACAAACAAATAAATGTTAAGGTTTTAAAAAATATTTAATTTACAAGGGCTTAGATTTGAATGACATTCAAATATTTACAGACGGTTTTGTTGGAAGCTAAATCTTGAGACGCTATTTTTAGGAAGAAAGCGATGAAGATGTAGGAAATAGTTCCATTCCTTGTTCCTTAAATAAAACAAATGAAACAAATTTGGCAGTTTTGTTACAAAGACAGCTTCTCAAGATTTCGCTTCCGACAAAACCGTCTGAAAATATTTTGAATGTAATTTAAATCTAATCACTTATAAAATTAAAAATTTTTAAAACCTTAATATTTATTTGTCTATTTACATATTTGTATTTTTGTTATTTTTGTGTAAAAACGTTGACTTTCAGAAGTTAAGTTCAAACATTTTTACTTTTTATGTTCAGAATATTTAATAGAATTAGAAGTTCAGAGTGGCATTGAAACAAGAACCGTACACTATAATGCGGGACGTACCGTTTAATATGGTACAGAAAAAGTTGTACCGTATTATACGGTACGTACCGTTTAATACGGTACGAAAATTGCGGTACCGTATTATACGGTACAAAATCTCATACGGTACCTAACATGTACACTTTTGTATATTCGGCGAGGCGTAATTTCCGAATTGTGTTTCTATTCAATAGCTCTTAGTCCTGTCCCCTTTCAACTCGCTTGATTTTTTACGCAATCGCCCTCGGATCTATGAGCATGACCTGCTTCCTCGTCACAATGATATGGCTATTAGAGATGGAGGACGTGTTGGTGAGCTCACGGGTTTTCAGAGTTACCGCTATACTGTTCTGCGGAAAGTAGGGTCCAGCTTGACCATTGGACCATTGTCCAATAGACTGCGGAGCAGTCCTCCCCGGCTTAGAAGGCGTAAAGCAGTTGTTCTGCAATTGTGATTTGCACCCTTTGCCATGCTAATTACATGTCAGCATATATGAGCTGTGCTTGTTCGCATATTCCCATATGCATATTCGCCAGCCACTAAACTAGTTCTTGTTTGTTATACTGTCTAAGTTTCACTCTAAATATATAAATATTTCTGGAGTTTCAAATCAACTAGATTCAATTACATAGTATATTTCAATATTATATATTGAAATAAACTATATATATTGAGTGTATTTCATAGTATATTAATTTTTAAAAATTTTACTGTAAAAACTAATTTTTCCGGTTATTTTTGGACACCCCTTGGCCATTTTTCGTTACCCCTTGTCCCCTACGGCGACAGGGCTTGTACATTGTCCGGGTTGCGGGGGGGCTTGGACCCCCCCAGACCCCCCCGCGTTAACCTATGGTCTCAAATGATAAAAATCGATATGCCATGGAAGTAAAGCTGTTTCTTCAAACATTTATTATCATTTGCCTGCTGGCGGAAACCTTATATACCATATATATCCAAAATTCGGCATTATATCCTCATGAGCATTTATCTTTTATTATATGTATCACACATCCTTAGCAAAAACGTTACAGTAATGTTTTACTTGTTTTATACTGAACGAATACTTCACAAATACAACAGAAAACTCCTATTACAGCTTGGCTCACTAGGAATAATAGATAGGTCGGAATAAAAGATTGATAAAGGAGCGTCTGGTAACTGAGACGAGTGACGTGTCGGGTATCCTTAGATTCTGGAAGATATTTCCGCATCAGTTTGGCAGCGATTCCGTGTTCATCTATCATAGAAAAGACTTGGTCTAGTTTACGTGTCAAAGTTTTATTAGATTTGTCAACGATACTGCTCAGAATAAAGGAACTGACGTTTGGATCAACGAATGACGTAATCTTTGGGCTATATTGTGCCGGTTTATGTACCCACATTGTATCTGCATAGGCAAAACAATTAGGACAATTTGCAATGGCTTGACCCAATTCTTTACCACTTGCTATTACTTTCCATTGAAGAACAGCAGACTGATGTTGATGACTTCTTAATTGCATTACTAAATCCTGGCGGAGATAATTTTCCCATGCTTGGAAATTGTTTGAAACGAGCCACTGAAATCCCAATTTAAGACCAGCTTCTACGTCTTTAATGCTTTTCCAAGGAAATGAATTTAAGACAGTCACGGAATCTACCTGAAAAGGCAACAATTTCGCGTACCACTCTGAATATTGACTACTTGCAAATACACTATGCATAAAGTATTAGTTAGAATTTCGTTAAGAAAAACGAAGTGAGCCAACACGATGAGTCTTACCTGGAAAACAGCGTTGATTTGTATAATCAATAATTGAAGTGCAAGAAGGCAGCCAATCAAAATCCATTGCAGTTGAGGATTCCAGTCATTTTTGATGAGAACAGATAGATTTAGGAACAGTATCCATGTCCAAATGTTTACGGCCTTCATGAAATAAAAGTTTTCAGAGCAATAATCTAACCATTCCTGATTGACAAGAAACGATTTAGAGTCAAAGAAGCAGTATTTGGTGAAATCTACCACCTGGAATCGTTCTGGACTCATCGTGAAGGAAGGCACTGTTGTATCAATTCGACCATTGAGTATGTCCTTGAAATATCCATCAGGATGTGAAACATTTTGCTTCAAAGCTCCCCATCTTTTGTCCTCCGATCTCGCAAACCTAGCAATTAAAACAATTTATGTGAATGACTAAACTCAGCATCGAGTAAATCAAAGAAAGCTGGCAAGGATTATGGTGAAATTCGATTTGGCTAATTAGCTAGTGGAATATTAATGTTAGTGAACTGCTTACCTGTAGTTTATTGATAAACTTAAATACTTTATTGTTCTCAAATCTTAAGCATTGCACCGTTTCTAAAATTAGCATATAAAGTATGGAACTATAAGTTGGTATTATCTTTGCAGCACCTAAATCATAGAAAATGAGGTCTGCAAACCTTAATTCAAAATTCCAATAATTGCCAGCAATGATAATCATCTCAGCAAATAAACCTGGAAATCTGTAGCAATCTTTTGTCGGGGGGTTTGATTCAATGCATTTTCTGGCCAACAGATCGTCATCGCCACCGTAACCAACTCGAAGAATTTGCTTCCCATACATGCCATAAAATTTTTCTAAACATATGAATGTATGCTGCGATGTGTGAAGATTACGCCTAATTTATTACGAGAGCAGGCAATAAACCAGAATTCCCTGCATCTGCTCATTGAACTGCCCCACTCTATTGAACTGATACAATTTTCACCGTGGACAGATTATGGGAAACAACGCTGTCCCAGGATGAACCCACCCAAATATAACAGGCAAAACAAACGAAAGTTCCATGTTTCAATTTTTGGCTTACCTTAAAGTTATTTCTGCAATAAACCCAATGGGTTGTTCTGCTTCTTTGGTTTCTTCAGCGGTTGGCTTTGTTATCCTCAACTGTCGCTGTAGGCAGTAACGTTTGAGTCAAATATGTTCATGGAATATATAAGCGTAACACGCGCAGACTATGAACACAACACAATATGCGTTCAAATTAGACGAAATGTATTCTAGGGAGTAGATTTTTCCATCTACTGTTGCGTCGAGGTCAGAAAAGAGACTCCTGTATGTGTTTGCTCGCTTTAGATGAAACTGAAGTTTCGGTAGTTACAGAAGTGCAAGTACTTAATGAAGTTATGTTGATATAACTTTTATCCAAATTAATGCTACATAGAGCTTCTGGTCGTTGCTGTCAATTTAGATAAAAGGTTTGAAAGTCTGTCCAAGTTCAGTAAAAGGTTTTAAAGCAAGATTTAAAATGGGATCGTGGAATAAACTAAAAGGGTGGAAGTGCGGGGCTGGCTTCATGCATTCAAAGTTTGCGAGTACTGGATAAATCATAAAACATGCTACACAACATAACTTCCAGTGTACATGTACAACCATAAAACATTTCCAGTCAAGTAGGTACTAGCAGTCGACCTGCGGGAACCACCTACTCGCGGGTTTGAAACTCGAACTTTTCTTGCTGGTAGGCTACTGGCATTAATAGTCTAGTTTACCAGTATCTTTTGACCTGAGAACTGTTGGAAACATAAATTACATTCTTGCTTTTTGTCAGTTTTGTGCGTTTTGGGGCAAGAGGAGCCTCTGATGAAGACAGGTTGGCGTGCCCTGGAAGCTTGATTGCAGGTTCTAGGCGTAGCCTACAGCCTAGTTTGTGATGAGGTGTCGACTTCAAAGGTCCAATAATATGTTGATACCATATTTCTGTGTAGCCTCTAATGGCGGCAAAGGTACACTTCTGATGTAGGGTTTTTGGACTTTTCGTTTCATCCCAGTAAAGCTGTAGGGCTGAGTCATTGTCAGAGTCCTGTATGCCAAATGATCCAACCAAGATGACATAAAGAAAAACCGTCTTTCTCTGTTCGCTAAAGTCGTTTTCCTTCTTGTATTTTTCCACTTTTCGATTTCTGGAAAATATAAACGCACATGGGTAGCTGCTATCGACTACGGAGTCGTCCAAAAGAACGACTGCGTTGGTTATCCTCAATGTCCGGATCGTGCCATGCCTTCCTCTTCAGTGTGGGCAGTTGTTTGCAGCCCCACAAAGCTGATCCTAATAAAGTTTTTGAAGTGATGGATCTAATTTGCGTGTGGAGGTCACCAGTGAGCGAATACAGTATAGTTTTTGCTCTGATGACAGAGTGTGCCTAAGTGGTTACTCTTATCATTATGTACCCTTGCTTGGACTGAAGACTTCACAATGCGCTTCTTATGTCAACATGATCCTAGGTTAAAAAGCTTTTATTTAGAATACCCTCCTTGAACAAAGATTCAGGTCGTATTCAAAACATACAGACTATCTTGGTTTCATATACTCCAAATTCCAAAATTCAATAACCAGTGGAATCTATGTGCGAACAAAGTCCTTTGCTTGAAAAGGAGTGGCTGAGTAATATATCGAAATCCGAAAATTTTTGAGACTTTAACTGTAGGCATCTACCAACACTATTTTTAGTACTCTTGGTTATGTTTGTGAGGTGTCTAATGCTTCCAAAATGTTGACTTAAATGAGTTAACAGCGGAATGTTGTCCCTTTTAGGGACAATCTTGTTTTCTTGCTAGCTTATTTCTCTTTCTCCCACTTTTTCGTTGTTGTTGTCTTAGATACAGCATTTAACGTATTTGGCGAATAAATCTAGATTGTATGAACATAGTGTCGCGCCAGTTACAAGGTTCTGCACGCACAATAACAAACTTTTACTCTATATGGAATTCTAATGTGCAACAGATCTAGATTTAATCAGAATGTTACTAACGAAGCTTTTAACCCTTTTCCAGACACTCTGTTTGCTGCATCTGCTTTCACTGTCAATTTATGTTATTTGTTGCATTTGCATTGCTGGATCTCAGCTTAGTAATGTATCAAAAACTTGTTAGCAGCCATTTACAACACTAGTGCATAGACAAACTCTGCGCATTAGGAGAGTATTGTGTTTCTTCTGTTCATATCAGAGGCGCATTGTTACTAAAACTTTCCAGAATTGCTATTTGAATACCATAACTGATCTGCTGGTAATGATATACTGCTTCCTCCTGATTGGTTTGATTGTATGATACAAAATCTATAATAAAATCAAAATCAAAACAATTCAGTTCTATCAACGTTGGACTTAAGCTCTTAAACTGTGCTCACACTACTGGTTTTCAAACTAACGCAATAGTTAAAACTTATACATTACTGTTTTGATGTTAAGACTGAGTGAGAAAACAAAGCTTTCGACTTTAGACAGGTTACAAGTTAGTTCATTCACCTGGTAATCGGAACATAATAGTAGTCCATGAGTTGCCTCTCCACTGCGTGGCACGAGGATGCTGATTTGCATTGAACTTACTTCTGTTGAATCGACTTTTAAAAATATTTTTATTTCTAAACATGCTCTCAGTAATCTGCTAAAACGGCAATTCTTTCAGCAGTACGTTCTGATTTCACATCTAATCGATGAACAATACAACGTTCAATGAGATTTCTCCTTCCTGGAGAAAGGCTTACTCTGCAGCTTGCCTTATTGCTGGTTTGATGGGACTTATCCCATATTTTCCAATTTCAAGAACTTTAATTGTGAAGAAACCAAAGGAAATTTTTGGGTTATGCTACCTCCTTATTCTATACACAATTATCGTGGACATACTACTTCTTCTAGTCTACATGATTCATGCTGTTCCCGCAATATATATTGGGGCTGAGCCATATGGACCATTTGCCAGTGCTTTTAGCGGATCTCAGGACATTTTTCTATGGAATATTTTGCTGTGGATTGCAATACTTATGTTCACGCATAGGTTCTGCGCGATTTGCTTTCCAACCTGGTATAGACAATTTATCGCAGCTGGGGTGACAAAAATAGTGACCGGGGCACACATCGTAATTCCTTTGGTTGGTGGAATTATTCGTATAATCGGATACGAAGTCATCATGGGATGCATCTCTAAGTTTGAAGGCGTAAACTATGGTTATTCTGGATGTGCAACAAACTTTAACCCAGGAATTATTCATGCTTTCAAACATTATCCTACCTATGTAATTGTAGGAGTTTGTATTGGCTACTTGGTACTTGTTCTAAAGTTATACTCGCAGCGTAAAAAGGTTTCAGTTTTGAACAAAGGGATGGGGAAAACTGAACTGGCTACTACTGCTGGAGTCAGCAGTTCTAAAGAAAAAGAAGGATTTTGGCAAGAAGTAAAATTATTTGTGCAAGCCGTCTTAATATCTTATCTGCTTGCTGAGAGTGTTTTGATTTATCATATCTATCCTAAATTTGGGATCATATCGTCAATTGTTAATTCTAGTGCAAATCCATGGATATTTTACTTCTTTAACCCTGCTATTAAGCGACGAATTCAGAAACTATTTGTACACCGTTGATGGCATGTTATCATTTTATTTAATAAATAGACATCAATAATGTTGCAAAATGCTTACGCCGAATTGATATATAAAGGTTACTGTCGAGCTGATTGCAGAGTGTATTAGGAATGGATCATTTAGTAACAGCCAAGAATTGGCACATGCGAGAAATTATCCAAGCGAGTGTAGAGAAATTGTGGAGAGAAATTTTGAATTGATGTATGATTACACAAACGTACTATACCGAGCAAAGTTTACATGTGACTGCTATTACAAGGCGTGTTGGCTTTTATATATATTTGTTGTTGTTATACAGGTTGTTTTGTTGTATATATATACATATATATATATATATATATATATATATATATATATATATATATATATATAGTCAAGCGGGAAAAAAAAACCCACTTTTTTTTTCTTGGACCAGAACTTTCGACTGGTTTGGGTTAGCACGACTTTGATACTATATTTAATTAGGGTTTGCCCTAAGCTTTCGAATGAGGTATAGTTTGTCTCCCTAGACCCTGCCGTTATGGAGAAATTAAAGTTTTCCGTGTCGGGAAAAAAAAACCCAATGCGGGAAAAAAAAACCCATCGGCGGGAAAAAAAAACCCACCCGGATTTTTTGCTGGAAGCGTGCCAGAACAATTTTGACGGTGCCATTCGAAAGAGCGAGTTGTTTTTAGTAGGTCTACATCGAAAAATACCAACATTTTTGAAAATTTTCAGAAAAAATTGAATTTTGAAAATTTTGTATGTTTAACACGTAAACATAGGCAAATTTTGGAAATTTTTAAAAATTGTTTATTTTTGGCAGTTTAAGCATCCTATCGTGTAGAAAACGTGTTTTTCCTGTATTTAGAGCCAAACTAGACCCATTTTAAGGCAAAAATAAGCATTTTTGGCCAAAATTGAAATTTTGGCTTGAAATGGCACCATGTCCGATTTAGACCCCCTGGACTACCCATAACAGAACGAACCCGGGTAAAACCTATACCAATTTAATCTATAGGCTCTATTAAACAAATGTATGTATTAGTTTGACCTTTCCTGTTAACGGTTAGAAAAATATTCAATTTTGAAAAGTGGGTTTTTTTTTCCCGCCGATGGGTTTTTTTTCCCGCCAACTCTAGGTCACCCCCAGGTCGCACCGGAGGGGTTAGAGCAGTGTGGCATATATCATCATGAAGCCCAACCGATGGCCTACACATACATACTATCCGCTTTGGTCTAGGTCTTTCCAGTAGTTCAGGGTGGCCAGCCAAAGTTTGCCAAATTTCGGCACTTGGACGGACCAAAATTTTCGAAAATTTCAAAGTCCCAAAAAATTTGCAGGGAAGCAGTGGGAACAACAATAATGCAGCCTCTAGGGTTATTTTTGACGCTCTTCAAGATAGGCTATTAAAATCCTATATAGCTCATACCGGTAAGCCTACACTGGAGGTGGGTTTTTTTTCCCCGCATATTGAAATGGGTTTTTTTCCCCGCTTGACTATATATATATATATATATATATATATATATATATATATGTATATATAATGTGTGTGTGTGTGTGTATGTTTCTGTGTGTAGTTCATACGAATGACACTGCCGACATGAGATGGTTTGTTGTTGTTTGTTGTTTGCTGCATTAGACTCACAATGTGATGATCATCACCCGAAGGTGCAAAGTGTTAGCCACGAAACTGGCCCCGTAAGGTTGGTCAAAAACGACTCAACCAAGTTGCCAGAAGGAGTCTCAGAGCCTGGTCGACATCACGACGAATAATGTCTCCTCCTTTTTAGTAAAAATGCTCCGTCGGGCATATCTGGCGGCTAGCCCGAGGAGCAGCACACAGCACGAGTCTTTGATGCAAAAAATAACGGCAAGACAGCCTTTGCACCAAAGTGAGACGACCTCAAAGTGTGCTGTTCAATGATATAGCCTAATACGGGTGGAAGCACAGCGATTGAGTTCGTACTGTCCTCCCGGTCCTTCCTCAGAATCAGCATGGCAGCCTCATCCTCCAGAACCCGCAAGAAGGCAAAACCGTTGTTTTAACCAAAGGTTTAAAACCGATTGACTGATAGAGGTGCAGATAATATCGGAAGTTCAACTGTATATTTTGAACTTTTCCATACTTAAATTTCAAGTACATTGCCAGCGTCAGTATTTATGCAGCATAATTTGGTACTACAATAAAAATCAAGAACAAGTTTGTTGTTTTTGTTAATTTTTGACAGTTAGGTAGTTGCTGTATAGCTATGATTATATTCATTCGAGAGACCCTGTCGAGCTCTACAGTTTTTGCTTTTTGAAGTACCTTTCTAGCTTTTCGCTATCGTGAGATATATACGATTTTCCTATTTTGGCGTTGAAACTTGTCATTTTTACAGAAACCAAATACTGCTCCATTTTTTGAGCTACGTAAGCCACAAAATTAAACTAAGGGTGTCAATTTGAAGGTCTCGTCGAGACCGATTATCCATGACATTATAATCTTTTAACTGCTACCCCGTACGCTGCTATCATAGAAAATGTAGTTTTTGCAAAAACATGACCATTTTTTCCAGCGATTGTGGAGCATTTGCTATGCAAGCTAGATGGTTGCCACTTACTGGACGTGTTTTATACTAAAATACCCAGGGACCCTTTTTAGTTCTCCCGATTGCTGCTTTCTAGCGAAAGTGGTCGCTTGCCAAAGTTTGGAAAAGTAGACAAAATCCAGGTTGCAAATACATTTTAGCTAATTTCTTTATAACGAAGAGCGGTTTTATAATAACTAAAAAAGGGTCCCCAGCTATTTGATAGTGGAATCGAATGATCTAGCCGATGCCTCACGAAAAAAATTTACTTTAGTCTGCAAAAAATCTGGAAAAATAAATTACTTCGAAAATGCAGTAAAATAATTTCCGAGAACTAAAGTTAGTTTCGTAGTACTCATTGGAAAGAGCAAATGTTAAGCTGCATTTTGATAAAAAATGACTTCTAATCTTAACTCCAAGTAATGGCTGAGTAATAATGGTTCAAAGTTGATGTCTCCAAAAGGATTCACCACCTTAAGTATGTTGACATCTCCAAGCATCTCTGCAACTATCATACGTAAATGGCGCTGCAGGTTAAATCAGATCCTAGCGTTGCAGGTGTAGTGCTTGAAAAATTGTTTTATATATGTACATAGTCATGTGAAGAAAGCTAGCCGTTATCATGGGGAGTACGTACTTAAATTCATAGATTTTGTTGCCCAATATTAGCACATTTGCAACACTATAGTAGCTAATAAGCTGTAATTCAATAATAATAATAATATTAAATTGTGCAGTATTGTTTCTCTTTGTGCGACTACGATACTGTGTGTATTGTGCTGTCATGTTTTGTTCTTATATATGCTTTTGCGTCAGCACACATAAGTCATTTAGCGAGCTTTCCAGTGAAATGACATAATTTCAAAAATCCTTTTAAAGTATCAGTTTGAAAATACTGTCTGTACTATCCCTAAATTTCTTTCATAGTCAAATTTATTCAATAAGTCTAAGCCTTATTCTAATAGATTTCACATGCTAAGACAAGTGAAAATATAACCTTATAATTTTGTGCCCAACGTGTATAATAGAACAATCACTAAAAACTCAAAACAGTCATACTCTGCGCCGGCACCGGTTTTATAAAAAACCTGCTGGAAGGACATCTCACTTCTGTGAAAGATTAAATCTCTTCTGGTTTAATTATGTAAGCAAGTTGTGTTTTTGTTGTAATTTTTATCGTTTTGTTTGAGAAGTTATCTTACTGCACAACGTCGGCATTAAATTCCCAGCAGTGTTAGAATTAACACTAAAATCTTTGAACAAACCCTACTAAACATACGTCTGTCAGCGTGCTATGTTTAATGCAAAGGACCATTTCATTTTGTATAGCTTGGCATTCTGTATAGATTTGCTGCCACGGCAACGTTTCCAACTGCCTAAGTTTTGCTTTCCGTAGCAACTCAAGTAAACTAAGCACAATTCCACTGAAACATACAAAACAGGAAAACAGAAGTTGTGCTGTTGAAAAATGCCTTACAAATAAAAGAAGCTATTGAAATCATTGAAATCATCGTTGAAATCATAAATTGTTTATTCTATGAATATTGACATTTACATATGATTTTCCACGCAAACAGCTTAAAGCACAACTATTAGGCAAATGCACTTCTCTGAAAATTAGAATTTTCACAATCTAGTCGACAAAACAGATTTGGTCACACGTCAAAAATTAATAGGCATCGTTGCTTTTATGTACATGTGTAAATTGTAGTACTGTCAGCAGTGCTCTCAAAGATTTGTATGCACTTGCACACTAACGGGCGAAGCTCTGAGTGTATGGCAAGAGTGGATGGAACGTATAAGCCTGACATGTCTTTCGAAATTTTTGCCGTTTAATCCAACCTAATTTGAATATTCGAGTTTTCGGGAAGTATTTAAGGGGAGGATTTCTTGATCAGTGCTGTCAGTTCTACCGGCTGTCAGCAGCTTCGCTACGTACTCCGACAGGAGAGCAGCGAAGGCTTACCGCGTAGTACAATTGTGATGGACGCTTTGGCGTGAAGTACAATTGTGCTACACGGTGTAGCGTGCAAAAACAATTGTACGCATGCGGTTGTAGCATGGTTCGGTTACACTGAGCTATGTTACAATACATGTTCTTGTAGTAATTATACCTATTGCTTTCTCATTTCGCTTCATATACAACAACCATACATACAATATACATTGACAACATTATGTTCCAATAGTCTTGGCCTAGTCAAAAGCCTATAATAGGGCACTTTTTTCAAAATGGATTAAGTAAGTTCAGTAGTTCAGTAGTTGATTGTTTTGGCCAGATTTGGACTTATAACTATCAATCCTGACAGACTAAGTAAAGTAATACCATCTGTTTTGAACATATTCCGTTCGCAACTAAATTAAGAAGTAGTATCGCGGTAACAGTCATGTCAAACTGTCTATTTAACCCACGATATTAAGGACCTGAAGTGAGCGAGCAGTTTGTTAACTTCTCGCTTAATAGCAGGATTGAAGAAATAAAATATCCAAGGATTCGCACTAGAGTTGATTATAGTAAACATCACTCCAAGGTTGGGATAAATGTGATATCCTATGGCTGTTTGACCAAGCAGATAAGATATCAAAGCTGCTTGAACGAACAATTTTACCTCTTGCTTATATTGTACTTTATTGTTGCATGTAGAAACACCTACTGATGTGAAGGCAGAACTACTTTTCTGACCAGATATAGCCGCTATTTTTGATCGTTGCTTGCAGAGTTTTATGGCCAGAATCATGTAACCAATAAATACCGTAAATATTGTGATGGTTGGAAAGTGCTTGAAAAGACGAATTATTGTTGGGTTAAAGTCTGTGATACAGCCTGAATAACCATAATTGACATGTTCAAACTTAGGCACACAGCCCATAACCAGCTGATATCCGATTATGCGAAAAACACCCCCACTTAAAGGAATGACGATGTGCCCTGCAATTAAGCATTTGGCTGGACCAGGTGTATTAACCGATCCATACCAGTGTGGGAAAGTGATTGCACAAAATCTATGTAGAAACATGAGTACTGTAATCCACAGTAGAGTATTGCTCAGAAAAATATCTTGTGACCCACAAAATGCAGTGACAAAGGATCCATAGGGTTCAGTACCTATGTATATTGCAGGAACCGCATGGACCGTAAAGATTAAAAGTGCAGATATGTCGATAACCATAGTATACAGGATGAGAAGGTAAAACAAACCGAAAACATCCTTAGGCTTCTTCGCAACTGCAGCATATATGACAGGGCAATATGGAATCAGCCCTATCAACCCAGCAACCAAGCAGCTCCCGGAATAAATTTTTCTCCAAAGAGGAGACATTTCACCGACTGTTGAATTATTCATTTTGACACCTCTGCAAAAAAATTCCTGATTGCTAAACTTGAAATTTAAAATGACGATTTCTTGGCTTATGACAAATCGACACAAATACTTTAACGTATCCCGATAAAAATTTCTTATCTATATAAAGATATATACAGCAGACACAATAAGCAGTATGATCTGTAAGCATACACTAGAAGACATAAACATATAGCGTAACAATATTTTAAAATCACTAGTAGGGTTTCCATTTTGATGTACCAATAGTATGAAAGATTTACTTAGAATTAGCAAAAGGAAAGAACACATGAAAATAGATGCACCTCAGACCCGCCCATTTATTCATCACACCGACGCTCTACCGATTTATCAAACAAGGCACATTCAAAGCAAGCTTGAGTTTGAAATTGTTCCGAAACTGTAATGACCTTTTGGACGACGGGCAGCTCATGTATTATCTGACGTCGACAAATCTTGACCGTTTGAAACCGTAGCAGGCAAGATTAGTACACACATTTTCAGCTTCTGAGAACAATACCTTTTCATTTTTTATAAACTATAAATGGGGCAATTACAAACATTTAGAAGATTAAAAATGTCTCGAACCAAACACTTCGAACAACGCAAGTTTCCATATGAGAATCTGAACGAAAGAGATTAATGTGCATTGTTCAATTTTCGGCTTCTTCTGATAGCTTTGTTTAAACATTTTTACACTGTGGTGCTACTTTTCAATTTCGTATTTCTGCTGACGTGCTATCAGAGCTGCCCCTCCAAACTGCAAGAGTTCAGAAAAGACCACTAATAACAGTTCACTTTGGGTAGAGGAACAACTACTCCAAATTATGAAACCAAACTCGAGCTTGGCGAAACGTTGGAACTTCCCAAACCATTTTATCTGCTGTATTCAAGCAAACAACATAAAACAGCATTCAGCATAAAACAAAAGGCATAGGATTGAAAGACTGCTCTGTGTCACCCGAGCGATATTTAGAAAGATTTGCATATCCCGTTTCTTTTTCAGTCCAGAAAATAGAATGATTCAATAAAGCAAGTGTTATTTCAGCATCGACATTAGTTTCAGCCATCTTGAATAGCAATCTGGATTGATTGTTACTTTCACATGTCACTTATAGTTATCATGCCTAAGATAGACTGGCCTGCGTCAATCTTCTTCAAATCGAAGCCACATTTAAAATGATTAAATTTTGATTGTTTTGCACGAGCTGTACTCACTTTAAAATTACTCTGTTAATAATTACTATATTCTGGATCGGAACAGAAAATGACAGTTCAGTTTGTTCAAGTTTTCATGAGTAAATACTAGATTCTTCCTGATTGTTCAAAATATGAAACACTGCGGAAGTGAAAAGAGAACCTAATTCAGCGATCTAATGCTAAAGCTTCCTAGTACTAAAGGCCATCTAAGTGTTTATCTTAATATGATGCAATGGCATTTTGAAACATCGTTTGAGACATTCCCAAATGTATTAACAGTTGAGAAACAACCAATCGTAAGATTTGAAACATATTAAAACTGGTAAGACAAAATTAGTGAAGGATCTTAGCCTAAATGAAAATAGAGCGATAACATATTAATAAAAACAATGGAAAATAATAGACAGCCCGATTAAAACAAGCCATAGTTACGTGCAAACTCATCTGGATTTGTATGCGGAATTTTACTGGCATTGAGACAGTTACCTGACGGTCACTATTGACGAGCTGCGAGTAAAGTTGTGATCTAATGTGTGCTTGCTCTTCAAAGTGCGTCTTCGACTAAATTAGATTTCGGCACTCCGGTTACGAAGTTAGCACACATTTGGGAAGCAGGACTTGTCGTTTTTGCTGGAATGAGGGGCAATAAATTATCATTTTTCACAATTGCCAAGCTGTTTTAATGGTTGGGTCTGGCAACGCAAAATCTCATTTCCATGGTCGAAACCTATTGAATTTTAACAAAAAACAGTGAATAAACTGTATTCAACGGTACTGTGACATGCTTTTTTTTGTGTCTGCGGAAGCACGTTTCTTGTGGTCTATCAGTGGATTGCACCAAATAAGATTAAGACTAACTGAGGACTAGCTGAGGACTAAGTCCAATCTTTGAATGGGAAACCAGTACTTATTCCTCACCTAATCCGCAATTAGTCCTAATCTTATTTGGTGCAATCCAAGGTAAATGTTACAGTCATGCTAAAAACTGTTTATGTCCGCGCCCGACCAAACCGATCAGTACTGTCCATATCATCAATCAAGAGACCAAAGCTAGACGACAAAACTGCTGTTAATATGAGCAGGTTTCAGAATTCACGCCACAAATAGCACTGTCCTGTAAACCGGATTACATTAGACTATAACTAGGATTCCTTAACATGCAGTCCACTGTTCTTAACATCAAGCTGTCCTTCTGCAAATACTTAATTTGCATTAAATCGGTTCAGATTAGGTTAATGAAGAAAATGTATATTTTATGTGAAAGACTATAAATACCACTGCTGACGCGTTTATTGTATTTCCATACCGATTATGGAAGTCCGAGGCGTAGCAGGAAAAATAAT
>JASAND010004515.1:0-35527 GCA_030248195.1 Trissonchulus latispiculum
GTTCTGCAACCTAATGGGAAAACTGTTTCACAATGAAGGTTAAAGGAATACCGCTAAACGTACGAAATGCCCAGAAATTTAATCCCGATACAATGAAAAACATCCTTTTCTCCTGTGACACTATAACTACCGAGCAGAAGCTGATATGCAGGGATAAGAAAACTGTCTTTGTTCGTTCTAGCACAATGCAAAAGCCTTACAGATTGGTTTACGATAAATAGGCGTTTACTGCCCGACTTGACCATGCTACCTTATGGATACTAAATTGCTGACGGTTGATTTTCACAGTGATAAAAATGTGTATTGTTTCAGTGCTGCTTTTTCATGTTTGTGAGCTTTTAGCATAATGAACTATCCAGATTTTTCCTGCGTATTATCTATTAGACAGTAGTTGAACCATGTCTATGCTTGTGCAGTTATAACAAAATAGTCTAGTTCGAATAGTCCCACTGAAAGTTAATATAAACTCTCAAGCATAATTAAGGAGCACTCAAATGAAGAATAAAACCATCTTGTGTTGTTCCATTCTTACAAGCTGTGTGGCATTGTTATGCTGCGCATCCTTGGCCATGCTTGTATTGCCATGCCGTACCTACCACATCGCACTCTGAACAGAATGTAGCAGAGAACAAAAATATGTTTTGTCCTATTGTGGTGAACCTTCTTCCAGATGGGTCAGTAGGCATTCAGCAAGAAATGGTCCTGCGGATATACCCATTAAAAGATTTTAACAAAATTCAAATTTTTTACTCAACTGCTTTAATTCGAAGGACTGCCCAGTTCGCAGCACAGATAGTCTGATGTGCCCTTTAATTGCTACATATTTAGACGTTCAGCTTTGCTTAGTGGATAGTCAGGAAATAATGTTTGCTAGAGTGGGTCCTATGCATATTGCAAGGGCTGACTTGCTGAAACTGTACGAGGTGTAAGATTAACACTCAACATTATCGTTACTTCTGTGTAAGTGTTCTTGGCTTCAAGCTTGCAGGGTTGCGTAATCATAAACTATAAAAGGCCTAAAATCTGGGACAAAATCAGTTTGTCTAAGCTTATCCAACCGTGCTGCTGTTTGTTACAAATGCCTTTCAAGTGTACTAAATGTGAAGAAAAGTTTTCTAGCATTGCTGATAGGCGACGGCATATTCGCAAGGTTCATGCTAATCGCCAAGCTAGAACCTGTTGTGGCCAGACATTTAAAACCCTCCAATCCCTGAGAAAGCACAAGATTGAAGTGCATTCTCAATCCCTACATATCAATTCCAATAGCCAATCGATGGTGGATGATACGCTTGCGCATACTAGCTTTGCCCGTATTAATATTTCTGATGGATCATTTGCTTTCATTTTTGATTCTGAATGGCATTCATTTAGCAGCCTCTATTTGTCCCCAGTAACCATTAGTACCAGTAGTGTACCGTTCTGCTGAGCAATATTACCAGGCTGAGAAAGCGCGATACTTCTTTGACTGGAAGACTCATTGGAACATTTTAAATGGTTGGTCTCCATCCTATGCCAAGCAGCTGGGTAAATCAATTGGAAATTACAAAGAAAACATATGGTTAAATGCAGCCTGCAGCGTGATGGAATTTAAGGAAAAGCTAAATGCTAAAGCTAAGAACTTGCAAAAGGTAGGGGAAAATTAATTGAACATTTGAAAATCATTCCAGATTCAATGATCAATGACAGAGGAGAAATTTCATATAAAGGTACCGTGGAACATGGATCGCGAATACTTGACTTGGTTCACGACTTTGTCAGGCATAGGCCAAAGAAAAGTCCAGCTCGAGGATGGGAGCTGATGGCCACTGCTTTGCGAGATAACGTTCCTCGAGAATTTATCACAAACCCAAGTAGATGGAGCTATACCAATAATCATACACAACAACAAATTCAAGGAGGAACTGGTTTAGCTCTGCGGAAACTGAAATAGAAGACACTTTAGCATACTATTCCGTCCAGTCCCGTGGCATATTCTGGTGCTCAGAAACTGTCCTACTATGTCAAGGCGTCAGGGTCTGCTCCAGGATTAACATTGCCAGCAGTTAAAAACTGGCTCAAGAAACAATATACTTACACTCTGCATAAGCCTATTCGGCGTAAGTATGCCAGAAGGAGATATTTTGTCACTGGCGTTGATATGTTATGGCAAATTGATTTAGCAGATATGTCTAGAGTTGCAAATGTGAACGATGGATACAAGTTTCTGCTGGCATGTATAGATGTGTTTTCAAAATATGCCTGGGCTGTCCCTGTCAGGTCTAAGTCTGCCAGTGAGGTTGCTGCTGCATTCCAGTCGATACTTCAGTCGTCACGGGTGCCTGTCAGGTTACAATCAGATAAAGGCAAGGAATTTCTAAATAAACAATTTCAACGGCTTATTATCAACCATGGCATACACTTTTATACATGCGACAATCCTGATATCAAGTGTAGCATTGTGGAACGATTCAGTAGAACACTGAAGACCAAGCTGTGGAAGTATTTCACTAAAACTAGAAGTTTTTGTTACATGACCTTTGTTACATGTCTGAAGACCTTTTTGTTACATATATCTTTCGCAGAAAACTGTGAGCACGTGACTATCTCGCTCCCTGTTGTTACTTTCCAGTTGTTACTGTTTGACAATTATGCAAATTAGTTAGTTGGTACTGTCTGTTCTGTTTGACAGTTAGTCTGTCTCTTCTGTTGCGAGTAAACCGGTCTTGTTGTGAGTGTGTCTAGCCGTGCACTTACTGGAGGTTCCACTAAAGTGCAATTAATTCTAATTCCGTTTTCTTTTGCCTGCTTTGTGCAGTTATGGTAGTGTGTAGGTATTGCCGCAACTGTACTAAAGCACCCGATTGGGTATAAATTACTGCTTCAATTATTTGGCTGCCTTTCTTTGCAACTGGAGGAATAAAACTGTAAGTGAATAAGCATTTTCTGATTGCTTATGATTATGACAGTCAACTTTGTGTAAACAATTGTTGTCTGTTGCTCAGTTGAGCACAAATATTTTTTAAAAACGAATGCTGCTTTGATAAGTTGACCTGGTTCTACAGTCTCAGTTTGTTTCTCGATTGAGAACAAAATTCTTCGGAAGCAATTGTGTACTGCTGGATGAAACAAATCTCTGACGACGGCAAACCCCTTGTGTTGGGCAATAGAGTTGCAGGTAACTTTAACAGTAAGTAGCTTGTTTAATTAATTGCCGGATTCAGACGAAGAGACAGACTAACTGTCAAACAGAACAGACAGTACCAACTAACTAATTTGCATAATTGTCAAACAGTAACAACTGGAAAGTAACAACAGGATGCGAGATAGTCACGTGCTCACAAAACCAACGAGATGGGTGCTGGTTGTATCTATGACAGTCTGGTGTGAATTGCGCAAAAATTGTAACAAGCAAGACCAGATAATAGTACTCATCTGGGGCCTTTTCACCGCCACTCAAAATTCTTAAATTCTAAATTCTAATTCAAAATTAAATTTTTTCAGGATAACCCCTCCAGGCCCAGATTCCGCAAAACTTGACCAATTGAGTTGAAATTTGGTATGTGTACGTTTTCGACCACGCTGAGTTCGGATATCGCAAATTTTTCGATTTCGCGAGACTCGATTTTTTCGATTCGCAAGGAGGGACCAAGAGAAACCGAAAAATTTTTGTCGCAGGTTTTCTTGGTTGCTGAACACGACTCTGAAGTGCGTTTTTCGATTCAGCTTTTCCCTACCTTGATCTAAGCTAAAGTTATAAGCTTATGCTGAGCTAACAAAACGCTGAATCGACAAATAGACTTCAGATCCATGTTCAGCTACCCAGAGAAACCCTATATGCAACTTTTTAACAAAACAGAAGAAAAAAATTTCATTTTCCCTTGGCTCCCCCTTGCGAATAAAAAATCGAAAAATCTTGCCATATTTGAATTCAGCGTGGTCGAACACATACTCATACCAAATTTCAACTCAATTGGTCAAGCTTTAGGAATTTTGAGTGGTGGTGAGGTTGATTGGAAAAGACCCCTCATCTGATTAATATAGGTAACTCGAAGCAAAAAGAATGGATAATTTCAATCCATACTAACGGTAATGGTTATTCAAAATCAAAGACAGTTCTTAGCTTGATTCTGCGTAATGTGATCCATTTCTTAGGTGTCGGGCTTATCAACGAATTTCAGCTAACTGTTATCTATTTATCTAGAATCATGAAGCACTAAATAATTAGGATAGTTGTTATATCATAAAAATGGGTAACCTACGTCTACTTTGACTGGATAGCTGCAATCCCAGATTAATAGATAACAGTTATCTAATTAGTTAGGATGTCACAAATTCCCTATCTAAAAAATAGATAACTGTTATGCATTTTTGCAATGTTTTTGTACCTACTTTATAAGTAATTATAAAAGTTCATTTTCGAATAGACAGAAGGCACATGATAGGAATTATATAGATACACGACACTGAAATGTGTTTCATCTAGAGCAAAGCTTTCTAAACTTTCAATGCAGTTGATTGGATAAACGAGTGCAGCTGCGTAATCTGATAGGTTCAGAGAAAACCCACCTCAAGTATTTGCTAACCACTTGCTAACCACATTTGGTGCGAGGAAGTTACTGTTAAACCATGTGGTTATGGTTAGCAAATGGTTAGTTAACCATTTGGTTAGCAAATAACCATATGGTTAGCAATTGGTTAACCACATTTGTTGCAAACTGCCATAATCCGTTTAATCTGTGAAGAAATAGGGCCATTTCTTCCTCGTATCATGCTTAAATGCTTGTAGACCTGCTACACTTTAAATATTCTGAAAGTAACTAAAGACAGAGTTTGTAGCATTGAGCAAAATTTCAAAGTTTGACTCTGTTCTTACTGGAGAAGTATATATGTCGTAGTACAGTAGATGATTCAGTACAATCACGGATTGTACTAGTACAGTATGTGATCCCACACTGTACTAGTACAGTGCGTGATCAGCCTTAGCACAGTGCAAAGTGTAACAAAGACTCAACGTATTTATAGAACCTTCTTCACTGATGCTACAGCATGATTGGGGTATGAATGAGATATTTTGATGTTTAAATAATATATAACTATTTCATTAGTTAAAACAGGGTTTTAATTTACATGCAAAAAGTAATATATTTTTACAACCGTTTTGAATGAGATTTGATGTTTAAATAAGCATTTCATTTTTAACATTCCCTGTTGAAAATGTTGAATAGCAGTTATCCCTTTTTCTTAGATAGGGAATTTTTGACATCCTAACTAATTAGATAATTGTTTTCTATTAATATGATATGGAAGCAAACAGATTTAATTGGAAAAGCTGAGAGTGTACCCAAAACTTTGAGCCGAACCGAGCCGCGAGCCAAACTCATTATCTCTATTTCAAACCTATAAAGATTACAGGAGTTCACAAGTATCACAATTATGGAAATTTTCAAATTCACAGAACCGAAAAACAGAACACTATAAAAATTTAAAGTCCAAGCTTGGTATCTCATTTCAAATTTTGGGTAAAGTAGAAAACAACTACAAGTTTCAGTTTCAGAAAACAACTATATATAGTCCCGGTCAAAAATAACTTATTTATTTCCGCTAATATTCGTGTTTCGCTAAGACTTTCGACACCAAAAATTTTGATCAGTGATTTCGAATGGGCGAATGAAAAGTCCTTTGTGTATTTCATAGTATTCTCACCAGGAAACTCTTCCTAATTTTTACTATACGCGACGCTGACTTTTAGAGAACAACAAAAATTCCTGTAATTTCTACTGTTTAAGAAACTGTTAATTGTAGGAACTTGGTCACCTCCTATACTTGATGCTGACCTTTATCTTTGCCAATTACTATTATCATTATCATATGTTAAATTATCATTAAATTATCATAGAAATCATTAAACCCAATAATAATAATAATTAAATTAAATAAATCATGAACCCAATAAACAAGAAATATATAATGGAAAACTGACTAGAAAATAATAGGAAATATACAGTAGAGAACTGTTCTGCAAGGTGTGCGCATACCAAAGTAGATGATTTTGGGAAAACTAGTTTTGTAAGGTGTGCGCCTACCGAAGTAGATGCATTTTACCGTCTGTCTCCGAATTTGTAAGGTGTGCGCATACCAAAGTAGATGGTTTTGATAATCTTGGAAATTTTGTAAGGTGTGCGCATACCAAACAATCACCCATTGTGCAGTGTTTGCCTGAACCAACATACTGATTGGTTTGACGCGTCGACACGAGTCTAATCATGGCTGGAGCCATGAAAGGGCACTCCATAATAAAACGGCAAAAAGTATTAGAATTTGTTTATCAGGTTACTGTGAGGGTTGAAACTGTTTTTACATTTTTTAAACACTTTCTAGCACGCTTTATTACGTTCGCTTTTTACAGTGTTAAAACGGTTGTAAAAATATATTACTTTTTGCATGTAAATTAAAACCCTGTTTTAACTAATGAAATAGTTATATATTATTTAAACATCAAAATATCTCATTCATACCCCAATCATGCTGTAGCATCAGTGAAGAAGGTTCTATAAATACGTTGAGTCTTTGTTACACTTTGCACTGTGCTAAGGCTGATCACGCACTGTACTAAAATCTGACCAAAAAATGTAGAAAGCGAAATTGTTTGCTTTGTATCTCGTAAACGCTTCAAGATAACTGCCATAAATTATATATTTTCTGAACCGGAATGATGAGATCTTTCTTCTCGTGAAAAAGTTTTTTGAAATTTCCCGTGCGATTTCAAAGGGTGCCGCTTTTATATGTCCAGAAGGATTGGTGAATGCTACAACCACGATTTTTTTCAGGAAAATTTTCCCTTGTCCGAATATCCTACACACCAAATTTCAGCTTTTTTGGTTGAAAATTGCGTGAGTTATTCCATTTTTTAGATTTTCAAAATCCTTTGATCTTTGCCGCTTTTTCGACTTTGACTGGTTGTTACTCGCCACTCGCTCAACGAAAAATTTTTTGATTGGATTTTCAGGACCGCCTGGGTGTCCGCTTTCATCTGATATACGTGGTATTTCAAAATTTGAAAGTCGATTTTTTTCGAAAAATGCCACTTTTTGACCCAAAATTTCGGCAAAGCCAATCCACCAAAAGTGAATAAAAATAACATAATCATAAAGTTCATTATGAGCTGAATCCAACGATATAAAGTTTTCGTGGCAACGACTTATATTGCACCAGCAATGAATTTTTAAACATTTCCCTTATTTCAAGCTGGTTTTTGGCTTCCTTTGATGTTGCCGCCTTGATTTACCTGAACCAGCGTAAACTAGCAAAAACCAGCTGAAATAAGGAAAATGTTTAAAAATTCATTGCTGGCGCAACATAAGTCGTAGCCACGAAAACTTTATATCGTTGGATTCAGCTCATAATGAACTTTATGATTATGTTATTTTTATTCACTTTTGGTGGATTGGCTTTGCCGAAATTTTGGGTCAAAAAGTGGCATTTTTCGAAAAAAATCGACTTTCAAATTTTGAAATACCACGTATATCAGATGAAAGCGGACACCCAGGCGGTCCTGAAAATCCAATCAAAAAATTTTTTCGTTGAGCGAGAGGCGAGTAACAACCAATCAAAGTCGAAAAAGCGGCAAAGATCAAAGGATTTTGAAAATCTAAAAAATGGAATAACTCACGCAATTTTCAACAAAAAAAGCTGAAATTTGGTGTGTAGGACTTTCGGACAAGGGGAAAAGTTTCCTGAAAAAATCGTGGTTGTAGCATTTACCAATCCTTCTGGACATTTAAAAGCGGCACCCTTTGAAATCGCACGGGAAATTTCAAAAAACTTTTTTCACGAGAAGAAAGATCTCATCATTCCGGTTCAGAAAATATATAATTTATGGCAGTTATCTTGAAGCGTTTACGAAATATAAGGCAAACAATTTCGCTTTCTACATTTTTTGGTCAGACTTTAGTACAGTGTGGGATCACATACTGTACTAGTACAATCCGCGATTGTACCGAATCATCATCTACACTTGCTGATTGGCTCTCTGTAGATGCACGTGTTAATTGCGCCCGCCTACTAGTGTTAGTATAACTACAGTACGACGGCTCCCGTATTCAATCTTAATAGCTGTATAAATCTTTAAATCTTTCACTGTAAAGGGTACGAATGTAATTAAATTTTAAAAATGTAGTATTGTCAATTTTAAATCCAGTAATTTATAACACTCTGAAACTTTTTAACTTCGAATTACAGAATTTGCTTGAAAATTGTATATTGTTTAGGAAACGGTCTCATTTAGGTGCCTTGGCAAGCAATGTTTAGTAATTGTTTTCAAAACAGTTAATAGCACCTTAAACTTCTAAAATTAAACTTTTTGGAATTGGCAGCAACAGAAGAATTTGCTTCGCCTTAGCAATGGAAATTAAAGTTTCATATTTTAGTAACCACAACATTCTATTTGATTTTAACTTTTTCATAAAGTGAAAATAACAAAACATCATTTTTCATGCAAACACATAGAAATATCCCTTAAATTCATTTACAAAACAACTTTCTCTATAAACGGTGCGAATTACCATTTCAACACTTCAAAGTGACAATTGTCTTGATGTGTATTCTTATTTGCTACTACATCAGCCAATCAAATTGTGTAGGACAATCCAGATGTAGGACAACCCAGAACAAACCGAATCATCTACTGTACTACGACATATATACTTCAGATTGGCCAATTGGTTAACGGTTCGTTGAGCTCACTGCTAACAGTTTCAATCGATGTTATCTTCTTGTTGGCAAGCTACTGAAACCACAAATGTTTTCAAATTTCATTCAATAGAACAAAAGAAAAATTATGAATGTGCATGTGCATATATGAATGATTGTGATATTGTTACATAAGTTAGGTTGTTGGCCTTTTCAGAACTAATTATGAGTCAGTATTATTATCAGTCATTATGAGTTGTACTTTTTGGTGAACTATAATTCGATTGCAGTTGAAAAGGATCCAAAATTAAAAAGTTTCTTTTATTAAGACAAATATAAGCATACATATACAACGGAATATAATACAACGTGCAAAAAGTGTGTAGTAGATATCAGTAGATATCAGATGTAGTAGATATATATATAGAACCGATAGACTTTGTGTCAGCTTAAGGTGGTGATTCCTTTAGGAGACATCAACTTTGAACCCTTATCACTCATTCATTACTTGGAGTTAAGAAACCATTTTTATATCAAAACATTGTCTTTTCCTAATAAATGCAATAAAACTAACTATAAAACAATTTTACCGGATTTTCGAAATACTTTAATTTTCCAGATTTTTTGCAAACTAAAGTAAATTTTTGTGAGGCATCGGCTACATCATTCGATTTCACTATCAAATAGCTGGGGACCCTTTTTTAATTATCATGAAATTTCTCTTCGTTATGAAGAAATTAGTTAAAATGTTTGCGCAACCTGGATTTTGCCTACTTTTCCCAACTTTAGCAAGCGACCACTTTAACTAGAAATCAGCAATCGAGGCAACTAAAAAGGGTCGCTGGGTATTTTTGTGTAAAACACTTCTAGTAAGTGGCAACCCTCTAGCTTGCATAGTTAGTGCTCCACAATCGCTGGAAAAAATTTGGTCATGTTTCTGCAAAAGCTACATTTTCATGTATCTCACCGCGGACAATCAGCCTCAATGAGACCTTCAAATCGACACCCTTAGTTTAGTTTTACGGTTATTAGTAATCGCGTTACGTTCAGCAAATAAGTAGTTTGCTGAAACTGACTATAGTTTATTGCATTTTCAATTTCCTGATACATACAGAAATGTAAATGTCGTTTCATTTGACTTCGGCTTCAGTTTAACAATATACTGTGTTATTGTCTTTACAGTAACTTCGCCTCTGCACCTGAGCTACTGAGCAGGTTTAGTGTTCAGGGAACAGTAGAGAAACAGTGCCAGTTCATAGTTATCACTGGATACCATTTTGTACATGGTCAGATCACGCCAGATCTGCCAGTCAGCTTCTGACGTCAACTTCGGTAGTGGCTTTTCGTCTTTTCCATTCATATCAAAATTGGGAAAGTAGTATCGATAGAGATTTCCATCCCAGCTGACGGATCCGTTGACCGTCCGCTGGTGTCGTCCCAGCATCAGTTCGGGCTCTCTCAGTTTCAGGGCGATGAATTTTAGTATTTTCAATACCCCGTTGTTTTCTATATCCGTGGCACATTCGCATACGTCTGGATCGGATGGTGGATTTCCTACGATGCTTTGGTAGGCTTTCTTGGCTTCGTTCCAGCACTCCTGCATGTGAAGTTCGTGAACAATTCGTTCCAGAGGGCCGTACTGTTTCACATTGTACTTCGGATTGTGAAAGGTTGAAATCAGGATCTGAAATATGTGAAGAAAAGTGTCCAGGGCGGGGATCGAACCGCAGAGCTTTGGTTTAAGAAGTAGAACGCTCTACCACTGCGCCACATCCCCGGACAAGGAGACTAGATTATTACGCTGATTTCAACCTTTCTGGGTTGCTGATATTTAACAGGATTGTCCATGTGCAGGAGAACATTGTCAATGGTGCGTAGAGCTCGGGTTTTGAAGGAATCCTTTCGGGCCAGTGACGGAGCGTGAAAGAGGATTGGCGCATCAGCATTGAGATCTCGATTTATCGTTGGCACAGAATTATCTTCGGTGACCTCTGGGTCAAACTCTTTGAGATCTTCCACCGTGAAAGAGTGAATCCCATGCGCTACAGCGCCGGCGAATCTGTCAGAGGCTCCCAGCGATTTCAGAATTTGCTGGCATTTTTGAATTTCAGCGGTTGAAACACTCGGAGTTTTCTCGGCATCGGCACCGCGAATTCCTGAGAGTAGACAAATGGCAAGGCAAGAACACAGCAACATGTTCATGTTGAGAAACGCTATAAAGCAGAAATAATCTACAAGTTTACTATTTACACAACTGTATTTAGGTATATCACAATAAAACAAGTGTATAATGAAATTTATTTTGAATCCGATTATATCCGAATTACTTTCTCCCCAGTCTTGATTTGTGATTTCTTGACCAACAACTTTAAAATTTACATGGGAGCATATTGGAGGCTGACGAATTCAAAACTTTAAAATTTTAAGGATTGAAAAATTTTAAAATTTCAAGTTTGCTATGAAGGACTAAAGGAGGACAGTGGGAATGGAAATCTACTGTCCCCGATTTTGTTGAAAACTCGAAGTTGTCTGGAGGGATGAGAACGAAGCTAAAATTAGTTTTTTCAGCTCTTAGTTAGCTCGGTGATAGTGTCGTAGGGTCGTGCCAGAGCCGCGAAGCCGGCTTCGGGCTCGTGCCCGATACCGGCCAGGCCCGAGTTTTGAATGAGATGGCAGGGCCACTCGGGCCGCTCGGGCCGGCCGCTCGGGCTGCCCAGGCCGTGAATCGGGCTTCGGGCTAGATGACTCACGAAAAGAGTATAGTTGGACAGAATTAATTTTAGCTCTTTTCACGAATGAGACTAGTGTTACAATTTTTAACTCTGTCTAACTCGCAGAGCTAAAATTAGCTCGTTTAACTCTTTCGCGAAAAGGGTCGAGTTAAATTATTTAACTCTTTTAACCCATTCGCGAAAAGGCCCTAAGGGTGTGAATCTCCGGCGATTCATATTTTCATTCCTTTTGGTTCATTATACTTATCAAAAAATTTCACAATCTGCGAGATTAAGCTTTATAAGCTCCAGTGTGCGCTTGCAAATTAGTGCTCAAATAATTATTCTGCTCGCACGGATAGGGTGTGATTTGAGCCACACTTGGGCTTTTCCGCAGCAGTCGGGCTTTTACTCTGGCCCCTCGGGCCGCGATCGGGCTTCGGACTCGCGTTCTGCAGCGTGCCTCGGGCTTCGGGCCCCTAAGCCCGGCCCACAGAGCCTGAGCACGAGCCCGGCCCGAGAAATTTTCAAACGGCACAACCCTAATTGTGTGCAATGTTCTTGCTGGAGTTGGTGCTCCAAAAAATCCTAGGTATGCAAGCTCAGCGCCCGGTCCCAAAAAATCCTGTAGGTATGCAAGTTTTCAATGAAAAGGGGAAAAATGTTTTGTCCCCATAATAAAAACATTAATTGTTTAAGTACGGAAACTTCCAAAATTTTGAATTCGTCAGCTTCCACATAAAATTTTAAACTTATGGGCTAAAACTAAATGTTAGGACTTGGGTAGAGAGCATGAGATCCTTTAATTCATTAATAATTATTTTATTAAATCATTCTATATGCTTAGTTACTTATTTTTTAATTTCGCTCATCTTCCTAAAGGGCTGTTGCCTTGGGGGGGGTCGTGATTCTTCGACATCTCCGATTTTTCCCATTTTCACATATTTTGTAGTCTTCGTGGGTCCGCAAGACAAGACAAGTGCATTTGTTGCAAAACTTTTCCTATCATGCATAATCGCCCTCCAAGGGTGACCCCGACATTTGTTAAACATAGGAACATGAAAAAGTTAGGAAAAGTTTCCTGCTACCAAAAGTTTGAGCGCTGTGTAAGAGCAATCGGCTACAACTTGGTGTAGCCTAATTTGGACTAGGTAAAGTGCTAATATCTATATGAGGTTATTTCCCGTAGGGCCGCTGATTTTATAGGAATTTTCAAAGTCCGGGGAAGTAGATTTTTGTTCAAAATGTGTCCTGTTTTGTACTAACCCTTTGGTGTAGAAACTTCGCGTTTGTATATTAGCACAGTGTATTGCTAGAGCTTTATTTTGGAATATAATCAATCCCTATCAGGGCTTGTCAGTAGCTCATAGTTTTGGTAGCAGAAATTCCATTTTTCCTCAAAAATCGTCATTTTTCTAAAATTTCATTTTTGCAGCTCAGTCAGCCAAATCTTAAGGTATCTTAATAAAATTTGTCATGCTTATGGACAGACATATAGGCAACGTGTATGTAGAGTTTTATGTTCTGTGGTTTGCGTTGGCTACATACTACGATAGCATGGCGGACACCTACGGGCAAAAATGTGAATTTTCAAGTTTTCCAAATATAGCCAAATTTTATATCAAATTGAAGCTCTTAACGTCCTGAACATTTTATCTTCCTACACCAAGTCTCTACAAATAATTATGAGAAAGTTAGAGCTACTTAAATTTTGAAGCAAATAACAGACAAGGAATGATCGGATCTTTTCAGGATATCCCCCTTACGAAGCGAAAAACCTAATTTCACGAAATCGAAAAATTTTGCGATATTTGAACTCAGCGTGGTCGAAAACATACCCATACCAAATTTCAGCTCATTTGATCAAGTTTTGCGGAATCTGGGCCTGGGGGGGTTATCCTGAAAAGATCCGAGTGATCTTTAGCAAATTGTCCAAACGCCGTGTCTCGCTCGTTGCTTGGCTTGTCCTGCAATTTATGCAGTAATAAATACCTACAGGTAAAGGCTTTAAATTGATATATTTGTCAGCCGTAGTCTCTTGTCATCCGATGGGTACGCGACTACGAAGCCCTCAGAGAGGCATACTGGCGCAAATACTAAATTCTTGGGATATGAACAGCAATATCTCTAAACTGGTTTGACCCTGGACTCTAAAAATTTTTTCTTGTTTTTAGGCGTTTGGGGGTATATTATAACCGAAAATGAGCAAAATCGGTGACTATAGAATTTGGTACCCGGCGACTCCCCCAAGGCCCTTCTTATATCTTTAAACCTTTGTATAAGAAAAAGAGCTAAATAAACCATCCAATCCTTAATCAATATGAGCCAAAACAGAAACCTTGTTTGAACCGAACCATTTTCTGCCCAAAGCTACGTCTCTACAAAGTTTCTCGAAGAGTGTTAAGACTTCCAGATTATTTGATTGCTAGTTTAAGTAGCAGTTTCTGAGATTTTCCCGCTCCCGAAAAGCAGTTGAAATTGGGATTCTCGGAGATTAACTAACCCTAAGGTCCTTACGTTTGAAGCAAGGGTGTCACGGTATTATGTGAATAGTTGGACGCTAAATAAATGTTGAACTGGTGAAATTTGCTAAAATTTGCTACTTAAATAGATTTCTTTCAACTACCAATAATAGTCAAACAATGCTCAATTGTTTCCTTTATCTCAATGAGATAAGCAGCTAACAGTCGGTTATTTTGCGAAATTAACCATTTAATTCCGAGAAAAAAGGATCCATCCTCGGAAAAGGCAGCAGTTATACGATTGTCCTATTTGGTGTCAGCTTTCCTTGACTTCTTTTCTTAGAACTGCTGTGCTAATATTCGTTAAAACAATGAAGGTTTTGTTAGAAAACAATGCTGATTACAAGATAAGCTATTTATCTTTGTTTTTGTCTTATTTACATTAAATGTCAGATCTGTTTGGTAATGGCACGGTATCTCAACTTTTACGTAACATTTTACAGCAACACAGGATACGTCGCATCTGCTCTGACAAACTTGATGTTTGGAAGAAAGCCCGAAGTCAGACTGACTCATAAATGCGATGGGTTTTATCGCAATTGTCTTTACGCAGTTTAGATGAAGTGGCGTTTCGCTATTTTTTGCAGACCGAAACTAACTCTTTCTCGAGATATCGGTTTATCTACCATGCAGTAGCGCGAAGAAAGGAATATTTTTGCAGTTGTCTTTAGAAATGAGAGATAGTTCAGAGAAACAACAGAATATTTTAAAACAATACATACATTCACGGATTTAAATAGTTAATATTAGCTAATATTTAATATTATTCAATTATTATTTAATTTTTCGTAGCTAATACCAGAAGTACATAATTAAATTCATTATATTGTGGAGTAAGCTGCTGGAAGATAGGGTTGTGCCGACAAAAAAACAGACCTGACGGATTCGGCCGGAACAAGCACTGGGCCCGCAGCCCTCTTTACGTCCCGGTAACAACCCTACTAGAGAAGAGAGGCCTCTCACGGCCTTGCGTAACGATGCTCCGACCACAAGAATTCTTTTGGTGCCACTCTAGTCTCTATACTCCTTATACCTAATGAATTTTAAAAAAATTGACACACAACTGTATTTTTGTCAAAAACACAATCAAGTCGATTTGAATGCCACCAAATTTGGTTTAGTTTTGTCTCATATGTGCCAAACTACTTGGGAGCTGCTTTGAAGTGTCGGATCCATTCTTCGATTTTCAATTGGTGAAAAGTCAATTTTCCAACTTTTCCAAATATAGAAAATTGGGTACATTAATTTTCGCTAAAATTTAGCGTTATAAGTAGTAATAGCTGTTTTCCAATCCTATGTTATACCAAGAGTATATAATGAGGAAGAGAGGGAAGCTTGGCTCTTCCTAATAGGGAGGGCTTGCGAGATGCTCTGCACATTAAGGCCGAAATCTCGGGCGGGAGGGCCCGCGTACCACTGTTCAGCATGTGCTTATATGCGTTTGAACTAAAACGCATCTGATTGACTAATGGTCTACCCGATGTCAAATTTATGTTTATAAGATGACCTCCCCCCGAGATCTCAGGGTGGTACCGCTTAGCGTTGCGTTGTTAAGCGTGTGTTTTATGCAGTCGAAGTTTAACACTAAGCGGTTCCCCCCTCCTGAAATATCGGGGATCACCATATGCACATAAATTTGACACAAGGTAGGCTCTTAGACAAAGATCAGATGTGTTTTAGTTCAAACGCATATAAGCACATGCTAAATAACGGTACGTGCCCCTCCGCCCGAGATTTCGGCCTTAATGTGCAGAGCATCTCGCAAGCCTATTAGGAACAGCCAAGCTTCCTACTCTTCCTTATTATATACTCTTGTTATAACATTAAATTTGAAAACTGCTCTTACTAAATGTTAAAGCAGGAATCAGGCAATATCAATTCACGAATCTCAGCGAAAATTAATGTACGATTTCTGGATATTCCCCTCAGCTGCTGCATCTCTTCAAGACATGAGATTGTTCTAATCACTCACAGACACACAAAGCAAGTCAAGTCAACCAAAAGAAGTTTAATTTAGTGTACACAAGATTTATATTTGTCAAACTTGAAATTTGAAAAATATGTCATTGTTCAATCAAACTGTAGTTTCATAGTCCTCAAGAGTGGAAGAAGCAGTTTCCAGTTCAGGTTGGGCCAGTGACGGTCGCAGTCCGTCCTTTTTGATCATTTCCTTCCAAATCCGGGCGGCCTTGCCGGAATTCCAGTCCAGAGCCGGAATCCGTAAATCCCGATCGCGGTTGTAGGCCGTCAGCATGACCCACAGCGGATGAGGTAGGAAGTGCGGGCGACCCAATTCCGCTTGGAGATAATCCGCAGGACACTGGTGAAGGTAGAGATCTCCAATTTGTGCTCGAAGATCTGGTAGTTCAAATGGGGCAAACAGATCATCCGGATCGAAGCTGGAAGCTGAAATCACGGATTTTACGGATCCGTAGTTACCGGGAATTAGGGACTGCCGTATCCGTATCTGCTCGTCAAGCTCTTCACTAAATTCACCCGTCAAAAGATGCTGGACCCCCTTCAGAAGTTGGGTTTGTCTTGGCTCAATTCTGAAGGCAGTATCCGTGTCACTAAGGGGAACCAAAAAATCCGGTGAAAACGAATCCAAAAGCATCCGTTGGGATAGTCCCAACCAGTCGCCGGGTTTCAAACCTCCCGGCTGTTGTGACCAAAACTGAGTCTCATTTTCAGGAGAAACGAAATATTTGGCGAAAATTCGGTTCGGAATTTCCTGTTTTAGCATCGCCGTTGCGGCTTTTAGGGTTGATCTAAGATCGTTTGTTGTCTGGCGAATTCTCGTCAATGTTTCCGCTGACAGCTCAGAGGTCAAAGTTTGAAGTCGGGATTCTCGATCCGTCAAAATGTCCCGGAAATCTCTCAGAATCGATTCGGATTCAATCACCAGCTGGCGATATAGATCCGACCGGTGATCCAAAGTCAATCCCAGGGGTTCAAATTTTGAGGTTAACTCTTTCAGCTCTCGGAGCGGTTGGTTGGCCAGTCGCTCAAACGCATCGCTGAAATATCGCAATTCAAGTCGATGCAGCTCGCGAGCCACCAAGCAGAGGGCCTGAGACGGTTGGATCTGATAGAAATAGTTAGTCGACAAACCGGGACCGGAAATTCGTCGAGCCAGAAATCCCCGATCCGAAGCCGGAATTCGACCGTATCGCTTGATCAGTAACCGGAGCATGAGCCAATCCCAGCCCAGGGAAACTGCGTATCTCGCTGATCCAAAACCGGCCACTAGAAGCGCAGCAAGCGGACAAGCCAGCATCCCAATCAGCAGTGAGCACAGAGTTTGGAGTAGACCCAGCACCAGCAACCTAAACAGCAAAAAGTTGAGCAACAACGGACTGAAAGCGACAAACCAGTCGGGCGAAGCGGAGTCTAGATCATAGATCAGGATGCAAATTCCATGATAGAGCAGAACAACTGCCAGCATCCAAAGCGGACAGAGCAGCCCCAGTGCAAAGCTGGTCACCGAAGCAACGATGGCAACGGGTGGTTGAAATATGCAAATTAGCAGAGTCCCAAAGACCCCTTTTAGCACACAGTTCCACAGTCGGTTCAGGTGACGACTGACAGTTTTGCCCAACAGCCCGTTATCCGGTTCCGATTCAAAGTTTGCCCTGGCGGCTCCGACGTGACTCCAGAGAGCGCTTAGGCGGCTGGCCAGGGAGTGGGTATGGGACGCCTGGTCCGGACGGAGCAGACCGCAAGATTGGTCCACGGCCCAGTCCGGGTAGAAAGCGACCGGGCTAAATAAACCGCGCAGTCCCAGCGGCGAACACCAAGGTAGCAAGATACAGAGGAATCGCATCGTATTTAGCGTCCAACAGATGTATCGGAGACAAAAATTGCTGAGTCGCCAACCGAAGTAGCCCGAATTGTTGGAGAGGTACCGATGTCGGGATAGGATGTATCGCGGCCCGTCCGTGATACTGGTGGGATCTGTCCGTTGAGTGGGTTTGGAATAGGGATCTAGACGGGTTCGGACCACTTCCCGTTTCCCATCCGGAAATTCACGGCTCACCTTCCAATGCTGAGGTAGCCAGAGGTCCAACCGGAACCGATAGATACGCTGAGGATCCTGAACTCGGCTCAGCTCGACGCACAGCCGATCGCTCACGTCTCGATAGAAGCTGCAGTCTCGACCGAGTAGGTATCTGAGAACTCGTAGGTCGTCGTTATTATCGTAGAGAGTAGCTGCCGCTGTACCTGCCGCTGAAGCTTCCTCAGGGTTTGTGCTGCCAGGCTGCTCGCCTAGAATCCCCTGGTAAACGGACCAGAAGTGACCCTGAACATAGGACCGTTTAAAGGCCGCCAACTGGCGTTCTCGCCATTCCTTGATTCGAAATCGAATCGGGGTCGCTTGCTTCAGTGTTCGCAGGAAATCGGCTCGTGCTCGCTGCCATTCCAGTTGCAATTTTTGCCATTCCTGCTGCAGGGACTGTTGCGCCCGCAGTTGTTGCAGCAGGACTTCGCGGACGTCCTGCGCAGGAAATGGCAATTCTTGCAGGGATGGACTTTGAGTGACCAGCTGGACCAATCGGCGTCCAAATTCCATTTCTATTGTTCGTCTCAGATTTTGAAGAAGTTGATTTTTGGCGTCCAATTCTTCATCGTAGAAGCATTCTGTCATCGACTGAGATTTTGACATTTCGTCGCTCAGAAATTGATCTCTCAGATCAGGATACCAATTATCCGCATCTGATAGGCACTGATCAATCAGTTCTTTTAGAATCGGCTTGATCTGATTCCAAAGGCTGGGATTCCACAGGACTAAGTTGACACTTAGCCCGGTCGGCGTGGAAAACACGAAGATCGGAGAGGGCGGGGTCTGGGTTGAGCTGGAGTTAGCCGGGCCGGGCTCGGCTAACCAGCTGTCTGCCAGCTCATCCCAGACGGCTGCCTGCGATTCCGCGGGCAGGGCTGGACTAAGCTCGGCTACCAGGTGCCGATATCGCTCAGCTTGCAGCCGGTCGGCAAGCTGAGCTAGTCGGCAACTGGGCATGCCCAGCAGGCAGTCTGCGATACGACGGCCGGCCGCCAGCCAGCCATATCGCAGACTGTGCGCCAGGCTGACTGGTGCTGGTTTTTCTCTTGTTCTAGGAGAAGGGATATGGAGACGATCTCGAGCATGGATCAGCACCAAGCCCAGTGCCAGAGCCAAGCAATCCTGGTAGGATGACTGGATGGGAAGCAAGCCTTGCTGCAGCAAAGGGGACAGGCGCCAGCCGTGCTGCTGTCCCGGATATAGTCTGGAATCCACGTGAAATCCGCCGGTTTGATGGATCTCCTTCAGCTGAGCTTCTGATAGAGAGCGCTGATGACCTGTCTCGTCGTAGGCGAGCTGAAACAAAATCAAAAGTCTATAATTATTCTAATATGGAAGAGTAAATGAATGAAAAACTACGACACCGGACCCGAAATGCATTTTATAGGCTACTTAGCTGCTGCTGCTGCTAAAATGCCTTTCAGTGCAAAACACACGCTTAACAATGCTACTCTGAGCCACCCTCCCCGAGATACTTTATTAACGCATGTAATTTTGACGTAAGGTAGGGGATAGCCAATCAGATTCGTTTAATTTATATTAATATTAATGTTAATTAAGAATAATATTAATTAATATTAATCCTAAATGTTCCGGGCATCTTACAGGTCAATTCTAACAGGATGATACGGTGTTATACTCTTCCTTTCATTTACTCTTGCCTTATCTGGTTGATGAAGAGTAAGCTACTAGAGGACTACCCTTCCTTAATCTGTGTAACGATGCTCTGCCCACAACACGCCAACGTACTCCGTTGGGAGGGGGGGTTGGTCGTTCGGTTCGACTTTGCATACTCCTCGCTCAACGGTTCGGCCGTTCGAAGGTACAGACCTTAGCTGCGAAGTAAAACGTTCTCACAAGCTTCGCCTGCTGCAGAAGTGTGGATTTTATCAGATAATGTTATCTGTCGAACACTATCATTGTTCCCTTTGGAGAAAGAGTTCAAAAAATGTCTTCGACAAATTTTAGGCATGCCCATCTGTTTCCAAGGATATACGCTGTTGAACTCACGTTTAACTGAACTGATTTTCAAAGTTCTGGCATCTACGCGTTTTGATTAAATAAGCTCGCCTTAATCCTGCAGTGTTTTTGATAATAAACCATATAATATACACTACATATGCTAAGTCAGAGGGCAGAAAGAAAGCTTTAACCAAATTAAACCAGATTTATTTGAAACTAAAACAAAATCCAGAAACTAAAATTAACCTCTTCAGTTTCCGAAAAGTTTGGCAAAATGAACAAATCCGACTCAGACAAGCCAGATGTCGGTGCGGCGCTCAACAGAGGCGGAATCGACGGAGGTGGAGGCGGCAGCTGGGCCTGCAGGTTGTTCCAATGAAACAGCTGTTGTTGGAACAGGTCTCGAACCGTCTCCACGGCTCTGTCAGTGTCGCTTTTTGTTGTTTCAGGTTGCGCCGCTTCACCCGATGCTGTGGATCCAGTCAGGCCCGACGGTGGATCACGAAGCCGCAATCGGACGGGTGGATCAACGGTGGATGAGGTGGATTTCTGAGTCATAATCGAAGCTTATGGCATACTGATTATTTCAGTTTATAAATTAAAGAATTGCCAAGGACTGCACAAAACTGTACATTTGTTGCTGTTTTGATTTCCAAAATACCTAAAAAGAAAAAACACCCGGTTAGAAAAATGAAAATCAAAATGTGGAAAACCAAAGGATATTTGTCCAAGTAGAGTAGGCTAAAAAAGCAGGTCAAAAACGTAGGACCATGCCGACAAATAGACACTTACGACTATCATGGTTGATGTAAAAATCTATTAGACAATTTCAAACCGATGAAGCCATTTTGTGATTAGCTCTTGCAGCCTAGGTTAGCGCGGAGGGTTCTGGGGTGTCCAAGCCCTCCCAACCCGGACAAGGTACAAGCCCACCGCCGTCAGGGACAAGGGTAACGAAAAAATGCCCAAGGAGTACGCAAAATAACCACAAAAATCTGTTTTTACACTTAAATTTTAAAACATTTCCGGCTACGCCGGAATTATTCAGCTAAAATGTCTATTTTTCTTGAAAATCCGATAAAATTTTAAGTTTTTCTTGTAAATGATGAATGATGAATTGATGATTGATGAATTTTTTGCAAACCTTAATAAAAAATTGCAAATTTTAATAAATTAGCGTTAAATTTTCCGCAAATTTCACAACTTTATTTTTGAGGTGCAAGTCCCCCCCTGAAAATTTCAATACAAGGTACCAAATTTTGGCTGGGGGCCGACCGGCCCGCGGCCCGCATCAATAAAATTCGGCCCGCGGTTGCCCGCAACTAAATTTATGTTATCCAAGCATCATAGCATCAAATAATTGCTACTTTCATTGATTATTCGTCGTTTTTCCATAGAAACTGCCATATAAGCGCAATTGTTGTTTTCAAAAGCAGTATATAGTGTGCGTTTTTCAAATTTTTATTGACTTCTAATGTAAGAATTTTGGCCTAGCGACTGTATTATTATAGCCCCCCCGCTGCTTCTCAGCTATTTTTGGGGACTTTGAAAATTTCGGTGAATTTTGGAGTGCCATCCTAAACTACTGGAAAACATTGCCCAAAACTAATTACAGTTACAGTTACACAGAGGATATGTCTTAAACTTTGCGGTGGCATGTGCGATTTGACCGTAGTGCCTGACTGAGGTGCAATTCGGGGATGAACTAGACTCGGTGGGGAAAACCCCATTTGCGGGAAAACACCCAAATTTCAAGATAACTTTTTGTAGCAGCAAAAGGAAAATTCATGCAATTCTTAGATCAGTAGAGCCTCCTGGTAAATTCGGTATGAATTTTACTTTTATCTATCTTTCTATGTGTTGTCCAGGT
Organism: Trissonchulus latispiculum; assembly: GCA_030248195.1. Taxonomy (NCBI): domain Eukaryota; kingdom Metazoa; phylum Nematoda; class Enoplea; order Enoplida; family Ironidae; genus Trissonchulus; species Trissonchulus latispiculum. The sequence continues at coordinate 21,793 of JASAND010004515.1, forward strand.
GACCGAAATGAAGTAAAATTCAAGCCAAATTTTTAATTTCGTCAAATGGCCAATTGTTCACTAAGATAAGTCCGGGCTGGCTTTAAACCCAGCAAAACGTTTTCTATGTGATAGTATGCTTAAAGTGCAGAAATTAAGCAAATTTAAAACATTTAAAATTTGCTATGTTTACGTGTTATGAACACACAAAATTCTCAATGGTCAAGTCAAAGGAGAAATCGGTGAAGACGGTCTCAAATTAAAGACTGTCAGTCTGTAATTTAACTGGTCTGTCTGAAAAGCTGGAATCTACCTTTGCTTGTATTATGTCGCCAGTAAAATGTTTCCTTGTAAGCAAAACTCGATCTCTTTCCAATTCTGAAATTTGAGAGAACTACTTCGTTTGAAAACGACGCTCGAAAGGGACGAGGGACGACCAAACAACCAACGCAAATAAATTGATAATTATTTAAAAATAGGATAACACGGCCTAAGGTGGCAAGAGCAGACAATTAAGATCGTAAACATTTGTTTTCAATTTGAACAAATTGAGTCCACCAAGACCAAGCGTCGTTTATTAGCTGCAGAAAATGGTAAATGAGTAATATTCAAAATTATAAGGAAAAGAGAAGTGGGAAAAGGAAGCTAAGGAAGACAAAATATATTTCAATGAGGAAAAGTTCCAATATAATGTTAGAATTCGTGAAAAATTCAAACTTTCTTACCCTGTCTCACAAAAAATCGGCCCGCATCGGCCCCCGCGGGCCACTGCGGGTACTAATTTTTGGCCCGCCCCGCCCCGCCCCGCGCCCAACACTGTTCTGAGGGGCTTGACCTGGAACCCAAAGTTTCGAGGCGTGAACCATAAGCACAAATTAACATTAATAGTTTTATAAAGTCACAAGCCTCACTGTAAAATGCATTTGCAGCAGAATTATATCAACTGTTAGAAAAAACTTAAATTTTGATCGAGTTTCATTCAGGAGAAATCAAGAAATGTTAGAAAAAAGTAGTTTCTCGTACTTTCCGTGAAAAAATCTATTTTTCCGGTCTATTTTGCTCACCCCTTGCCCCTGACTACAGTAGGATTTGTACCCATATACCTTATTTGGACTGGGCAGGGCTTGGTGTCCCGATACTCTCCGTGCTTGCAGCTGTCTGCGTGTCTGCATAATTAAGCCCTTGCTTAAGGTGCTGGTTTCCTTTCGGGTATTTTTGACTCCTACGGCTTTAATCCTTTACGCAAAGGGCTAAAACTTACAAAATAACCTATTTCCGTGCTCTTTAACATTTTAGGACCAGTTCCCTATTCTTAGGCCAAAAGATAAGAAAGTTTTGGTTTTTGGCCTTAAGCTCCCAGTAGATAGACAAGACACGGGATTGGTTGGTATGGCTGGAAAGAGGACTCGAAAATGAACATTTTTGCTCTTACAACCTTTGAGCTATCTCCAGTGGTTAAGTCAGTATAAGCAAAAAACTGATTTTAGGGTCAAAAAATGGCCATTTTCGAGAAAATCAGTTTTTTCAAAATTACTGCCACATGTTAAGGACAAAATTGGCTTAGTTATGCTCAATCGATACATCGTCCAAATGCACATTTTATGAATGCCTACTAGCCGGACTTTATTGCTTTCAGCGAGAGATTTGGCCGAAAAACCATTTTGGCAAAACTGCGATTATTTTGTTTCGAACATCGATTTCTCAAAAACTACTCGACGGATTCCGGAGATTTTCGGCAGAATCGAAATTCGCACTTCTGCGGAGGGACGTTTTTCTTGATTTGGGCTAAAACATATTGAGTAGCAAGAAAACTCAATGCGAAGTTGCGAAATTTCGTGTTACTGTGCATTTGGCCGATTTTCTCGACCGTTAAGACCTGCTGAGCCAAATCCAAAAAAACGTCCCTCGGCCCATATGTCCTTCATATCGCGGCACAACAGGAACTTTTGGCCGATTCTTCAGTTTTGAGAAATCGATGTTCAAAAACTTTTGGTCTATATTCATCCTGTTAGATGTTAGCATGACAGAAAATTTCTGCTATTTTTTTGCTAATTTTTCCAGTTCTATAAACTCATGTGAATGTACAGATAATAAGCTTTAAAACAATGTATAAAGCTCTTTGCAACTCCCAAAATTGCGAAAGTTTAACGCGTTTACGTTTTTAAAGAAACGCCACAAAAGCACTGCACAAAAGGATACCAGCACCTTAAACACTTGTGGGTTCGATTCCCACAGGAGGTATAGACTGATTTCCATGCTAATGAAATTTTGAGTGCTAGGCAGACGTGTGCAGGAGGGGAAGCTCTGGGGGGCTGAAAGGCGGCTAGGTGGGTGGTATAAGCAAGCACATGCCAGAAATATTATTTCACGATTTAGCAATTGGATAATCGGATAAAAATGGTTTCTAGATAGCAAGGTTACTGGTACATTAAAGGGATGGAAGCTGAGCTTAATGTCAACAACTAAAATGTTTATTCTACTGTAAGGCAAATCGTGTACATTTAGCTTTTCAACCAAATTGGATAACATTCCTGTGCGAAATTGTCCTCGTCCTCAATAAAAACACGATGGCACAAATGATATTGTTGGCTTTTGTTTAGTGTTTCAGGTTTAGAGAAGAAAATTTAAGGCTCTCAAGCATTAGGCAGGTTAGCATTAGGTTATCCCTACCAACCAACCATTTAAAATCAAACGGATTAAACGGTTTCGTTTGTGCCGGATTAAACAAGTTAGGGGAGTTGGCACAATATCATCGGAGAGGGCTACTTTTGCCCCCAACATTAGCCAACATATCAAAGTAAAAAAGTTTAGGGTGGGCAATAATATATCTCACCTACACTGTTTTTGGCAGGATTCCAAAGTACAAATTTTGGTGCGAAAAATGGGATTTTTCAAAAAGGTTCTTTCAGCTCTGGTGGATTAACGGTTTGAACAATTCTGAAACTTTCAGCCATAAATGTTAATTGTTACTAGTGCTAAATATTCAAAGTATTCTGGCTTTCGAGCGTTGCTTCCTTCTTAAGCTACAACAGCTCAAAGTTTGAAATTTGGCGAAAAGTTGCGATGTGACCGTGCGCCGTTTTCGATCTAATAAAATTGACAGCCCATAGCCTACCCCAGCTTTTTAGCAAATATTAGGCTCTAATCGATGCAAACTGTCTGTAGGTTTCGAGGACTTTGACTTTCTGGTTAGTGTGCTAGCAAACATTTTGTTAAGAAATAATCATTATTTTTAGGCCTTAAAAGCTAGCTAAGCGCATTAAAAATGGGGTCAAAAAATTTTTGTCTCCGATTTCGCCGAAAAGGTGGTTATAGGGGTTATTTGACAAGCTGACTCCGAATATAAAATCCGCTTTTCGATATGACGCTTCCTTCGTTCAGTATGCACGTACAACTGTCTCAGAGCTTTTTGGAGCGATAGCCATCCATACTTCGAGAAATTAATCTAGCATTTCTAAACACTGGAGCTAGGTTTAGTGACCTAGCTTTCTGCATATCTTGATACACTCACTGGCCTGTAATGCGCAAAGTTTCAGCCGTTTCTGCCACAGTAATTTGGAGTAATTGTCTCACATATCTTCGAAATGGCACCAAATAACAGCTATTAAACTAAAATAACTAATATCAATAATGTAATCTAGCACTGCGAACGCAGGGATTAACGAAATCACGTCATTTTTACATAAGTTAAGACAGATACTTGGAGTATTAATTGGAGCAAAGTTGGATTCATTTGATAAACCACAGCTCATTAGACGTTAGTTAACCTTCACCCGTATAGACCTACAACACCCAATTTTTCGCATTTTGATTGTATCTCACAGAAAAGTATACAATGATCTAAGGATTATTTTATCCGATATCAAAGCGCTATATGTCAGAACTATTTCTGGAAAATTTGGGTACCGTACCTTGCGCATAGCGATCAGGGCGAGGCGAAGTTTGTGTACGTGTCATGTCGAGCTTTGCACTGACAAGACCAAATTCTGATGGCTCCACAGGACGCTACGCTGCATGGAATTCTTTCAAACTTTATATTATTTTACACTAAACCTAATACTATTATGTGGCAGAAGACTAGCTAGCTTTTCCAACATCGAACTTTTAGTGAAATTCGTAGCCCCCCCCCCTTAAGTTAATCCGCTATTCAGAAACGCCCACTTAAAATTTAATAAACTTTAGTCCGTGGTCTAACTATCATATCAGGTAGATTAATCATGTGCTAACTATAAAAAAGAACTGAGGCCACTGTATGAACATCTAAACTAGATTCATGCCATTCTAAGTTTAATATATATATGTAGAACAAAATTTAATTTAAATAAGTTAGGGTTTAATTTAAAATAAACTGATTTGCAGCGGGGCCGCCCCACCATCATTTTTGGCTTACATTGACTTAACCATTAGAAATGACTCAATCATTGTAAAACCAAAAATGTGCGATAAGGACTCCTAAATCCTGCCAACGGATCCAGTAGGACTACCGACCCGATCCGAGCCGGCCGCCGGATCGGATCGATTTTGTCGATCCCAATCCACATCAGTATTTAGGGCCCTAATGTTTGGAAAGTTTCGCCTATTTTCAGAAAGAATTCAAGCCTGTAGGATCACATTTACACAAAGTGAACACTGTAAGCTAAACAAATCCAGAACATACTTTTATCCTTTGATCTAGATTTTCTTATCCAGTACACGCTAGAGCTTAGATAATTTAAGTAGAAATTAGTTTTCTTTGCCATAAACCAAAGCTCCTTCACCCACTTAAAGGACTTACTAAGTTCAATACCCCAGATTCCACAGAAGACTAACAAAACGAGATAATCTGCTACATGTCGTCATAGCGTCTGTGACCTAATAATAGTGATATGCTAAGACTGGCACACTGATAAAGCTAGCTTCTGTGGCGACAAGAAACCTATTACTGAATGATTATTCACAGGATCGTCAAAAAGGTCTTCAAGAATTTATGCAACAATGAAAAGCAGTACACAACACACTTGGATGCTTACATGCTTTCAGGTTAGCACAAAGTGTGTACACACATGCATGCGTTATATGTGTATATGTAATTAGATGTGGAGTATATAAGCAGTGACTGCTAAAAGCTTCAGAGAGTCACACAAACAAGCTAGTCAGAGGACGAGGGCAGAAAATTACTCCGCCATTTTCTGAGGACTGAATTAAATTCCCTATTGATTCACACAATTATATATAGTATATATAACACATATAATATAAAAATAAATATAGTGCACACATTTGTGTGTGACATTTAATTTATGCGCATGCACATTTGAAAACAAAATGGCACCCGATTACAAACGAAATCGCTAAGGCGAAAAACTCGTCACGATTAGTAGATAGTTAAAAGTACAAAACTGCATATTCATGGCTGTATTGTGTCGACTATACTGCAAATTTGGTTGTAAACTGTTTTCTGTTGTCGGCCGTTTACAAATTGCAATTTCAAGCGTTCCGCTGCAAACTGAAGTGTGAAGTTGCCCATAAATTTTCTATGTTTTCAGATAATAAATTGTAAAAATTTGCAAAGTTGGGACTTATTAATAAGTGAAAAATTTAGTTGCATTTTTAAGCAGTGATTTTTCTACAGACACACACATCTGTCCAGTTAAACGTGCAGTACTTGAAAGCATAACAAAGAAATTTACTAAATAAATAAGCAAACATCGAATCAGTTGAAATTTGGCATAACTGCATTTAAGGTGCTGATTGGAGTATTTGCGATAAATTCTTTAGAAAACTAATTTATTCAATTCTTGGAGTTCAGCGATAGTTATCATTTCAAAGCTTGGAGTGTGCTTGTACTTCAAAACCAGGGGCTGTCTCAAATCAACTATTGGACATATCTATCTATTCCTATCCTATTCCCATGGACAACTATCTGTTCCTACAGGCTTGAATGTTTTCTGAACTTAAACGAAACTTTCGAAACATTAGGGCTCTTTAGCAAGCATTTCTGCTTTTGCAACCATTGAGTTATTTCCAATGGTTAAGTCAGTATAAGCCAAAATGAGGGTCAAACAACATCAGTTTATACTAAATTAAACCTTTTACTTTGTTTAAATTAACCTAAACTTATAATGCCATGAATCTGGTTGAGAAATTCATAACAGCGGCCATAGTTCTTTTCTTAAATCTGCTAACCCACTTGACTGGATAATCAGACGGACTAAAGTTGATTAAACTTTGGGTGGCTGTTTCTGAATAGCGGATTAACCTAACTTGTTTAATCCGGTACTAACTATACCGTGAATAAATCCGGTTGATTTTAATTGGTTGGTGGGGATAACCGTTAATGCCTGATGCTTAACGCTTGAGGGCCTTAAATTTAAATTTTGTTTTTAAACCTAAAACACTAAACGAAAACCAACACATTTGATTTGTGCTAATCCTGTTTATTGAGGATGCACAAATTCGAACAGAAATGTTATCCGATTTTGTTGAAAGGCTAAATGTACACGATTTGCCTTACAGTAGAATAAACATTTTAGTTGTTGACATTAAACGCAGCTTCCATCCCTTTAATGTACCAGTAACCTTGCTATCTAGAAAACATTTTTGTCTGGTTATTCAATTGCAAAATCGTAAAATAATATTTATGGCATATGCTTGCTTATACTGTAAAGTTTTGGCCCCACGGAATAGATAGATGGGCGACCAAACCACTTTACGGGGGTGCTGTGCGCTGAAGGCTGGATACGCAACCTGGACTGGGAGATAGTTCCAGGCCAACCTCGACAAGCCTCGCCAATTAGAATTCCAGAAAATCCGTGAAACTTAAGCTCACTCCCACTACGTAACCCCAAACCTAGACCCTATGTACCCTACCTACCGAACTAACAAATCTAAAACCTAGCTAAAATACTATAGGCCAAGTGGCCGTGTTACAATATTTATTGTAAAGACTGGAGGGGGGGAGTATACAAATTGACAATGAAGATAGACAAACACTCACAGATATAGAATCCAGAAATGGGAACAGACCATAAATATTGTTGGCAGAAAATATATTTCCAGACGTAAATTTGCAGGCACAAGCCCCGATAGCAGAATATTTGGGTGTCCCCCACCCAACCTATCACCAGATTTGGGTGGCTTGTACTTGCCTACTCCGGCGTTCAAAGCACTAGGGGCCCGCGGATAATACCCAGAAAAATACTCAAACATACAAGGTTGGTGCGGAAAATAAACGAAATTGGACCGACCGACTCGCGAGAAAACAGAAGTAAGACTGATGAAAGAATGCTGGAGGCAGCCATAGTGATTACTAAATCACGTGACATGCCTCCAGCCAATAGAATTTAGACAGGCTTTTGAGAGAGAATTTTGGGCGTTACTAAGGATATACATGATCTATCTTTGCAAAAACATAGACAGTTACATTATTTCAAATACAATTTATGAGCTATCGGGGCAATTTTGAAAAAAACAAAATACATAAGTTCGGACTAATTTTGAATGAAGAATCTTTTTAAATAATGAAATATGACAGTAGGGCATCACCGCCCTACTGTACATGTCCCCAGGGCTTACCGCCCGAGCTCCTGCGAGGGAACTGGCGGAGAACCCAAAATTTTGAACCGGAAAGAAATTTTTAAGAAACCAGAAATAAGGGTACGGCCATACGTATGAAGAAAAAAAACAAGTAAGAAAATAGAAAAATACCAATGAGAAATAAGTAGTCGAAACAAGTAGTAGAAACGTGAGTAGAAAGAGAAATTTGCGAGGCCATACAGCTATGGAACCATCCCCGGATCCAACTACAAGGCGCTTGAACTAAGGTCAACCACGGGTGGAGCGCCGGAGGACCGTCAGCTATGTAATCAGCTGGAATTACAGCGAAAAATTTTATAAATTTAAAAGGACCGGATAGGGTGCCATCGCGCGGCAAGCGAGATCACCCTGAGACAGGGGAGCGCTCGCCTCACGACATCGAATCACCTCGATGGTGGGCGCAGAATCACGAAGAGACTACGATGCCGTTACAGTGCCCATGGCGACACAACTATCAGTTGGCAGGGAGGCATATGCCGCCGACCCCTCCAGTTTGGTAAGATTATTTTAGGGGCAGGGTTCGTTGGGACAACTACCATTTGCGCCCGCAAAAGTAGAATTTTAAATTAAGGTGTGGTGACCGTACTAAAGGGAATTAAGTAGGGACCTTTTTGTGCATAACCGGACGCCTCACTGAACAAGTAGCAAGAACTTTCAAACAACTAGGGAAATTTTTGTTAGGCTTTTAGGTTAAGTCTTTGGTACTGTTTAAGAAATTTTTCGCGAATACGCAAAGCAATTCAAGAACAAAGAAGAAGTACATATTATACATATACATAAGACACAAAAATCACCCGTTTTTATTATGGCTAAGCTTTTTAGGAAGGACTTTGTTAGGTAGAATTTACTCTATTTAAAAGGTAAGATAAGAATTAAATCTATTTAAAATGTTAGAATTAAAATAAGGAATCTAGAGTTTAGATAAGAATGCGTAGAAAGGTAAAATTTTAGTAGTTAGAGAGATCGTTTTAAAAGGTAAGCAATTAAAATTAAATCGTTTTGAGATAAAAGATAAAACTTTGGTAGGAATTATTAAAGCAACAAATTATGACTAAAAGATGACCAAACACAAAATACCAGTTTCATACATTATGTATATACTGACACCTAACGTCTCTATCGTACTATCCAATCTTATTCTTCGGTGTCTTCTTTCTTCTGGGAATGGCTTAAAGTCACAGATCGGGAGGTAGATCACATTCAGTCAGATTAGGGAATGGCATAAGTTGAGCAATATAAAGTCCAATTTGAGGTAGAGTCATAGTTGAGGATCGTAGTAGAGAATCGTAATGTAGGATCATAAATAGAGTCATAGTAGAGTAAGTCATGGATCATAGGATCAGGAAGGAAGGAGCATAGTGTTAGGGACTGGTAGGTACCAACCAATGATTGGGGCAACATCTGCCGTTGCTTCTTCATTGAGGTACTGTTGAGTTGTCGTCACCGCCGATGTTGAGGCTATGAGGATCATCCGTCGTAGATTTTATACCATAGGAAGGAGCCAGCTGGTCAACAAAACATCGCCGTTCTGGGCCTTTATCCTACCCATCACCGGGCAGGCCCAACCCATCACCGGGCGGGAGGGGAGAGTACTAGGGCTTCGCCATGTCTAGTACTCGTTGAAGACGGGGCTGTGCTTATCCAGAGACAGCCGCTGTTGGGCCTTCTCTGGATGAGCCGGGTCGTACAGCAAAGGCCCAACGCAAGGACAGTACGTATTGTCCTTCTGGCCGGGAGGGTCCAGGCCTTTAATGTATACGCCTGTTCTATTAACCGGGAGGCGCAATCCCGCCACTCCCATGCGCTTCGGCGGATCTACAATGCCGAAGAAAGGCGGACATAGCCCGTCCGTCTGGTAGTGCTGGACGGCATTCTCCATGCGCATCCGAATCACCTCCAGAAAGTCCGCATGCTCCTTTGGACTTAGACGAGTCTTAGTCTTCCAGTTTGCGAAGAAGTCTTGCGGACCGCCTTGGGTGAACCATAGGAGCAACTCCGTCCACAGGTTACCCGCGATACTATGACTCTAAAAGATCTTTTGCAGTGAATACAGATCAGGGTACTGCTGGGGCGGAACCTGCGCCAGTGATGCGGGAGGCAGCCCTTGGAACGAGGGCATAGCGAGTTTAAAGCCCCAGAACTCCTCGCCAGTTGCCTCCGCAAACAGGCATAGGATGTTATCCAATAGAAACGCGCGCAGTGCTGGCGACTGATTGAAATAGTCCCAAAGCAGGCGGTAGAATGTCCAGAAATTGTGACCGGACTTCCAGGCATTATGCCATGGCGAATCCGGGGGATCACGCAAGCGTCTGGTGACCTCCACCTTTAGGACGCGACCAGGAGTGTTGCCGTGATGATTAATATAGCGTTTGACATCAGATCTGTTGTAGTAATGCGACTTGCGGAATTGGTACCCATGTTCCGGGTCCGGAACCGCAGGGTCCCATGCTGCCGTAGGGTGAGTCCACCCGGTACGGGGTGCATGAAAGAGACCTCAAAGCCTTCTCCCTTATAGGGGAAGACAAAGTCCGTTTCGGAGAAGTCGACTATCCCGTCGAGTCCAGGCTGGTACCAGTTAGCATACGCACATCGGACCGCCTCACCTCTGTTGATCGTGTCAGCAGCGGCCTAATATACGTCCTTATACGCCCTATAGCCAGGACGGGAGAAAAGGTGGTCATAAGGGGTAAGCTCCGGAAGGATGCGTCCCATCACTTGGGCATGGGCCAACTCACGAGTGGAGGCATACTCGGTAACGAACAAATAAGGTTCCGAGTCCTCCGCTGGCGGCTTATTAATGGCAATAAAGTGCCATTTTGTCGAACAAGTTTTTGGCCCACGCACAAGTGGTTTATCACCGGCCGTCGAAGGCTCATTGTCCTCAATCCGAACATATGGAGCCCACTGTGGGAATTTCTGCTGGCGCAAAGCACGGATCTGTGCAATGTCCATTGTGTGGTAACCGAGACCGCCCGTTCACTCAATGGAGTGAACCAATCCGCAAGAACCTTGCGGGTGGCGGTCAAGGCTGGAGTGGGGGCATTCCTACCCGGAATAGCCGGAATTTCGCTACAGATCCATTCATTCCAGAAGTTCTTGTAGTAGACACAGGGCTCCTTTGTACCGGGACGCCTGCTACCTCGTCCGGCAAGGGCACGGACAGAGTAAAACGCGGGTATTGCGCATCCATACTACCCTGCAAAGCTAAAATCCCGGTCTGGTTTTCCTTTGCTAAGATGTATTGTTCATAGAGTCATTCGCGGAATGAAGGAAAGTTAGCCGCAGTCCGGGCTTCTTCCAAGGCGCGCACCTGGTCCCCATTCACAGGGACTGTAGGGACGGCTGCCATAGCTGCCGCTTTTCGCTTTTCTTGGACCGAGTGCGAGACCGAGATGTACGTGCCCCAGTAAAGGGCTTCGGGTCCTCCCTTGGTGGATAGCCAGTACGGTCAGTGGAGAGGCTATGCCGCCTCTTATCACCTGGGACCGCAGCCTGTGCTGGCCCAGCAGGTGGTGCATCGCGCGAAGTAGGCTCCGTTCGCTGCGTGGATGGTCCAGCCTGACGGTACTGGGCTGCGGGTGCCGCGCATTCTGCCACAAGGCAGAAGCAGGCGACTGATATGGGCGTGGCTGTGACTGCCCCGTAGGCCTTGGAGGCAACGTACCAAACCCTGCACCCGGTTGAGGTGAACGTTGCTGAGCCGTATATGCCGCAGCTCAAGCCTGAAAAGGCCAGAGCGCGCTCCAGCCCCTACAACCGGTCCCGAGGATGCCTGACCCAATGTGTCCATTGGTTCCGAGGCAGCCTCCGGTTGTGGGGTCGTGCGTGACAGAGACGTGTCCCTTGATGAGGACGAAGAAGTAGCCCGTCTCAGGTCTACGCCTTGTACAGAGCCAAAGCGAGGTGTTCCCGGAAAAACCGGGAACGGGCCGGGCGCAGGAGAAGCAGGCCGAACCGACAATGGGCGATATACATGTGCCCAACTGCCCTGCTGTTGGCTCACAGGTATAGCAGGGAAAGAGCGGATGGCCGCCGTAAGTCTATTTCCGACTATGCGGCTGGCCGACACCGGAAAGCTTAACCCGCCATACCGGGGAACCATCCATAATAGGCCCGGGCCAACAAGGTTGGACCAGGATCTCGTTGGAAGACCATCAAATCCGACAGCAAGCGCCGGGCTGATTCCAACGCTTGAGGGTCTAGATCAATAGGCATGGTTATCCGGCTGAAGTACTCGTCGCCGGGTACCAGCGCATTAACCGACAGAACGTCGTGGGAAGCATGGATCTGAATGCTGCCTTGTGCATCTTTCCAGAACAGCACCTGTGCCCACCAGGGTAGGCCCGGTGTCAGCTCGGTTAGGACCTGCCAGTGAACGGGACCAATCTGTCGGATCGATTCGAGATAAGCCGTCGGGTCAAAACCAGCAGCGGCCCGATCTAGGGCAGGGCCTACCACATAGATGCGCACCGCATCACCCTGGCAGAAGAGGGCCCAGGCATGGGCAATGTACCATAACCTGGACATGGTTTTCCCGGACATACCGCCTGGGCTGCCCTTCTTATTGCATATCGTCAGGTAACAATACTGGTTCCTGATAGTACATAGCAGCAGGAACAAATCTATGCCGGGATGGACCAGCAAACCGGCCACTTCCGGGGTGGAGCAGGAATCGCAAAAACTGCTCCAACATGGGTAAGGCAATATCGGGCACGCCCTCATATACCGAGGTGTTTTAAGCCCAGACGCTGCAACTCCGCATGCGTCGGTAATGCCACCTGGTCCGGTTGTATAACCGGTGCCGCTGGGGGTGGGATATTATACTGTTTAGGATCAGGGGAAGTAGGGAAGACTTGGCTGCTGACCAACTACAGCTTCAACTGCTTGGCCTAGTAGCAGCAGCAGCGGCCTCATGCGACAAACCCGTCGGAGGTCGTGAGGATGGACCAGGCTGCTGGTCATCCTCCTTCTTAGGCGGAGGCATCCACTGTTTGACAGGTACTGTATCCACCGATGACGTCGATGGTTCCGACGCCGCATCTTGCTTGAGATGCCGTACGCTGAGCGGGCGTCGGCGGTTTAGGCGGTGGTGGAGGTGGGAGCTCCTGTTGCGACACACCCACTCCGGGTGGCGCTGGGTCAGGGCGGACACCAGCAGAACTTACGCATTTTTCTAACTTTTTTATTATTTACAAGTTCTAATGTACACTCACTAGTTGGTTTGAATTGCAGCTGAAAGGTTGAAATTTATCTCAGCTGACATTGCCAGAGGGGCAAAGTGTTAATGTTGACTTCCAGAAACCTTCAGATTACAGATTGGCTCTTTTGCTGTAAACATCAAGTTTGTAATCAGTGCCTGCAACGAATCCTGCAAAAATTGTAGCAATTTGAGACATTGTGCCACCTCCAAGCGGACATCTTATGTAAAAATTAGTAAGAATTAAAAACAAAAAACAATAGCTTATCTAGTAGACAGCGTTACGCTGCATTTGTTTTGTTGGGAAATCTGCACAATAATTCCTTTAAAAGGAGGCAAAAAAGCTGGCACTTAACGGGTCCGTAAGATAATCTTTTGGTTCTTTTTTAAGAAATAGTAATATTTATTTTTGCAGAATTAACCGTTTTAGTACCAGTTTAGAAGATAATTGAAACAATGAAGCATTGTTTGGGGTGAGGGCCACCAGATCTATTTAAGCAGCCAACCTTTAGAGAATATCACTAGTTCATCAGTTACTTCCATCCATCATCAATTATATATAATATCGTCAGATCTTTTGTTTGTGCTGTAAGACTTTACCGCTCAATACTGTTACTTCTCAATCTGCTAAATACCAGCAATTGCAATTCTACATATATGATAACAGAATGCCGCATGCGCCACGCTCTTAGTCACACCAGCTGACCCCACTTCACAGCTGAGCACCTACCCAATGACCCCTCGAACAGCTGAGTTCACATTGCCTGTACAGAGCAACATTGTGTTGGTAGAATAGCCCAATAGGTATTCAACTGTGGGTGCGATTCCGCAGATCGTATCTCGCACGGAAAAAAGAGTGTGACACTTGTCCCACTCTTAGTAATTACAAGAAAGTTTATAACAGCAAGAGTGGAAGCTTGGCCGTTCCTAGCAGAAATGGCCTGAGAGATGCTCGGCACATTAAGGCCGAAATCTTGAGGGGAT